>DWQK01003476.1:0-11518 GCA_018231225.1 Noctuana stator | reverse complement strand
AGGAACACACCAGGTCTTCGCACGGCACCCATCTTACGGGTCTCGAAGTCTTGAGTCAGAATTTGACATCCTTATATTCGTCCCACCCGGACCATTGCCTGGTTCCCATAAAAAATATTTACCAATAAACGCAACGTCTTCCATTAAGTCGATTGTAATAGCAACATTCTATCACCGTAAACAATTCACCGCTTCAATCATTTAAGTCCATTTTAAAGGCGGCATAAAGTCCTACCAGGGTTTATAACGGCAACAAAGGCTTAGTGCCCTTTTAATCAAAAGCCTGATTAAGTATATTGCGCCTGTAAACAGCCTTAACCGATACAGCCTTTCACGTTTATTATGTACTAGCTATTGCTTGCTGCTTTGCTCGCAATGAGATTTGTTTTTTTTTCTCCTAATGCATGCCAGGTACATAATATATGACAAACATTTGTAAAATATGAAAAAAGTTAACGTAATAATATGTGCAGCATACTCGTACATACTATGATTTTGTATGCTGCTCACCACATACTTCGTTAAATTTTCTTTTTTAATATTTCTGATATTTTATAATTTAGGGTGAAACATCGTTAGCGCCAAAAGTAGAGAAAGTACCTATCAACTAATTAATTAATGTTGTATCGTAAATACGTAAATTAAACAGGACAATAATTATAATAATATGTAGGTACAACGCACAGCCCCGCTGGTAGACCTGGTAGTATAGATCGCAAGCGATCACATTGCTTAGCAACGTCGGGCGCGGCCGGTACTTGGATGGGAGACCGCTAGTGGCAAATTTCATGCGCGCTTCCGTGCTTCGGAGGGCACGTTAAGCCGTCGTTAAACATGGTCGGAGGGCCTTTGGGCGGTTTGACAAAATCCGACACGGGCTGGCCACTAACCCGTATCTCCACCAATCTGCATTGGAGCAGCGTGGTGGAGGTCCCCATGCCCATCGTGCCCAGCAGTGGGACATAAAAAAGGTTTAAAATACATGTTAACCAACAGTTACAAACATACATACACATTTAGGTACTGAAATATATTAATTATAGCTACAGTTTATGACGTAACGACACTGTAAAGGAAGCAATAAAAGTTAAAGTCCAAGCGAATGTCCCTCGTATATACGTGATCAGAGGGTTTATAGTCGCTAATAATCCCAAATTAAATTTTTAATTTCTTTATCGTTTCATCACTGTTGTAATAAAATTTTATAGTGTCGTATCTCAGTGAAAACACAGAGATGGAAAACCTTATATAGAAAATGCTATCTATGTAAATGAAAAAAAAATGCTATCGATGTGTGTAATATTTACCTAACTATTATACGTATAGTGGTCTTAGTGTTAATTTATTTTTAAATTGTTATACAATGAATTTAGTCGATGTCAAAAATATACTATCAATATACTATCATGTTAATCTATGTGTATCCTTTAGGGATATTAATGTAAAATATAGTAACCTTAAAGAATATATATTAATCATCATAATGTTGAGAATCACGATTGAGCAAAAAGATAATTATAATCGTTATAATTTTGTCGATAAAAGATCACAAAATTAGGTAAATTTTTTATTTGCATCGATTGATCAAAAGTTTGTATGTTACGTAGTTGAAATTTCGACAAATAGTTCTAATCTTTGCTGATAATATAGCACTGAAGAGTTTGTTTGTTTGTACGCGGTAATCTCTAAAACTGCTTTACCGATTTGAAAAATTCTTTTAGTGTACGATAGTCCATTTATCAAGGGTTACGTTGCTGTTCGTAACGCGGATGAAACCGCTAGTTTAATATAAGAAAGTCAGGCAGCCCGATAGAGTCCCACCACTAAGAGTTACTTACGATCTTATTTCTAAAAAACAACTCGACTAAAAGTTAGCCGTTATAATAATTAAAGTCGGTCATAAGCTTCGTTCCGTTGCTCGGAAAATGAAGGTAAAATATTTTCCGACGGAAGAGGTTCCCCAATGGGTTACGCAACGGAAATATTCAGCTTTTAAATTGAAATTTCCTAGCAATTGTCTTACCCGCTCTCAATTACTAATGCTCATTTAAATCTACATTTTGCTATAAGAATTAAAAATAGCAATTTGAGAAAATACTTGACACTTAAGAAACCATGCAAAATTTAAAAAATGTGTTTTTAAAATAGATAAAAAAATCAAATTCGTAGTTATAAAAACTGAAGAACGCTAAAAGCATTCGCCAAATTAATTCCGAATATTTCCGAAAGACGTAAATCAAATTTCCAAATGCGTATTTCATTGGCAATGAATTATTATTGTGCAATTTGTAGCTCTAAAGCAATTAGAGAAATTGGTTTTAATTCCCTTAAACTTGTCTCAAAACGTAACACTGTCAATAAAAATAGTCGTTCGAATATTTGCCTTAACTCTGTGCTATTAAGTTCAATTTTGAACGCAAAAGCGCTGTGTAAGCGCGAGGAACATCGCAAAATAGAATTATAGAGGTGCATAGTTAAAGCAGATAATTGCAGTAAATGCATAGAGAAACAGTTGAAAATTACGGAGTAGAGGCGATAACAAGGCGGCAAAAGATTAATTTGTTGATTGGATAATAAGGTGCAATAGTTGACGTACATTCATCGGCATAAAGCTTAAAAGAAAATATTCAAAATGTTAGTTTGCAAAACGCATTGATTCATCACATTGTTTCATCTAACCTAAATCATCATCAATTGATCACATCAATTGATTCATCTAACCTAATCTAACTTCTTCTAATCTAATCATACTTCATGTTATTTAACTTAAAGAATAAAATGCTAGTAGGGTCCAAACCCACAGCAATATGTTAGGTATAATAATATTTTATAATAATACCTGAATAATAATACCTAAGGTTTAACATGCGTTAAAAAAAAGAATCTGATTAGGTACACGAGGAAGGTTTTTACGAGTATAATTAAGATCAATGTTGGTTTCTTAAATCTGTTGGTTTTCCTTAAATCTGCAGTTGCTAAGTGTGTACGTTGTGTAGTGTAAGTTGCTACACTTGAGTGTTTATATTTGCTAAAAAAAATTCAAAGCGAAATCGTGTAGTGGTGCACGATACGTTAAAATAATAATTATATATGATGTTATTATATTATTATAAAAGTTTAATCTATGCATTACGTGGAATATTCAATAACATGGCTATAAATAGTTACGTACTAGCTAGAAATTTGAAATCAAATTTACATTAACAAGTACAAATTGTATGTCGATCGTTCAAAGCAACGTCAGAACGAAAATTGCTTCCGGCGTACATCTGTGATTAGCGGTTTCGCTTTCCAGTTTGATTTAGTGTCCAATAATTGTTCATTAAACTGTTTCTATTCAGAGGAATAGGTAAAATAATAGGTATATAATGCATGGAGGTGTCACATCCGAACAGCTGCTATGGGCAAATGTCTTGACGCTTGATTCATAGCTATGCTTGCTTGAGCATTTGGTGGAGTGATAGTGACGCACACGATCAGCTGTCACGTTTGTTCGCTGTCAGGCTAAAGTTATACTGCATAGTTAAGCTTAAGCTATACTGCATAATTTGTTATTGAATTGTAGTTTATTATTTTAAAGGAGTGCCGTGAGTTTTTTCCACTGGCTTTTTTCTTTCGGTCTACATTAACCAAAAAGGCGACTAAAGCCGATGTACCGTATTATTTGGCGTTCACGGAGTATTGGGTTACAAATACCTTATGATGACTAAAAATTTTGAGTTTTGATCAGTCATGTCATGTCATCCTTATCTTACTTGAAAATGTACTATCTGTGTGGATCATCCGATCCGATATTAGGATAAATTCACGAATTACTTCCGGCATACATCCGCGGTCCGCGGTTTTGCTACCTACTCCATTTAGCGTACATTAATCGTTCATTAAAACTATCGCGACAGATGAATAATTCAAACTACACGAGGGATTGCTTTGTAATTTGCTAACCAATATTTCCTTTGTGGGTCTGTTGGTATTATTTGTATACGTATTTTCAGTTTAACAGAAAATCCTAGTGTGGCGCTATGAGTGAGATAAGTTATTTTCAACCGATTTTAAAAAGGACGAGGTCCTCAATTCGGATTTTGATGATTCTCTTTTTATTTCAAAGCTGGTGCGTCCTGTTTGGTTCCATTTCAATTTGGTATGTGCGCGACAATTTTTAAGTGATTCTTTAACGTAACGCAAGTTACAATTAATTTTAATTCTTAATTAAAGACCTTGAAAAATCCACTGGCCAGATCATACTGGGATTCACTTTCTTCGTAAGTGCCATGGACACACAGAAAATTACACTAACATACTGACCGGGAACAGAAATCTAAAATTTTTTTTATTACTCCTAGACATTTAGAAGGGACCGGTTAGAAGGGACCATTTACAAAGTGGACTTAATGTGGTTTACTAAACTATTTCATATCTTAATTGTAACCTCCCTTATACGCAATTTTCGGTTATGGTATTATTTTCCTCCGAGAACGTACGTGACTAATTATTTTTGAGTCATCAAAACGTAAGCGGGATTATTACTCCAATATCTCCAAATAACGAATTTCTTTTCCGTACATTTCGTTTCGTATATAACAAGGAAATGCTTTGAGGATTAGTTTTGAGTGTGATTTGTTCCTTAAATGAGTAGCAACTGAGCGTGCAGACTACCAGAGTGGTTACTGCCACCTATAGAAACTCAAAGTCCGAATTAAAAAAGGGTGATGGTTTGAGGTCGGACAGTCGCCTCAAAGATACCTATCTCCGGAATCTACCCAACCGAAACACACGAATAAAGGTAGATTTTGACAGAGAGAGAGAAATATTCTTCTTTACTGAGTTGTTGTGTAAAAATCCACATCAATTTATATTATATTCATATAGACTTATGGCGGTGAGTATACCTTAGTTTACTTATTAACTAATACAACAGATTTGCGTTCAAAAGCAATTCCTGTTTCTCACCATCTAATAGTCTCTAGAATGGGTCGTTATTTTTCAAAACTCCTCAAAAAGTTTTCAACGACCGTCGGAGATGCAACCGAAGTCGACAATATTACTTCAGTCGCTTTGATTTTTCAGAGAGCTTTCGGACAACAAGTCTTAGATCCAAATTGGACGTGGAAAAGATATTTTTTCCATCAAATATTGAACCTTCTCCTATTCGTCTATGTATTTTTTGGCACTTTGGAATGTTTGAACACTTCCGACGACGCTGAGCTTATCGCTGAAGCCTGCTACACGCTAATCATGATCGGCATATTTCCCTTAAAAATGTTGCTCTTTATAGGCAACAGATCCATATTCCGAAGGCTTTACGTTACGGGCAAGACCACTCTTATCGACATTATTAAACAAGATCCCTCAGCAGATATCGTCAAGGTATTAGGAACAGGAAAGAAAATTGTTTACACACTTTTTGCCATGGTACTTGTGCCTTGCTCTATTTATGAATTGACGACTTTTTGGAATTACATTAAAGGGAGGCGAATTCTTTTATCGCCTTCAACAGCTACTTTGATGCCGATGACAACGCCGTGGTACGAATTGTCCTGGTTCCTTCACACTGTGTTTCTTTTCGAGATTTCTTCAACGATTATCTTGGACATGTGGTTTGTTCTGTTGATTTATTTCTTGTGCGCATCCAGTGAGAGCTTGGCTAGGATTTTGGACGTGAAAAAGCGGAGCGGTAATGAAAGCAAATTAGCATATTCAGCGCGTTTGAACGAAGGGCTGAAGCATTTTCACATTATTCACATCGAGCAAGTTGAGTAAGTTCTTTTTGGGTTTTTATGCAGTTTCATAGTAAGAAGGTAAGATTCAGATTTCCCAAAAACACCATCCAATCTGTTTCGTTTAAGTTCTTTTAATGTTATCGTGTTAATGACAACTAGATTTTGACCACTTTTAATATAATGATTTGGTAATTTATTTTCAGATTCTTGAATCTTTTAAGTAGTATGTATAAATGGCTGGCTTTCGTGCCTCTTTGCAATGCTGCCATGTGTACTTGTCTCTTGCTGTTATTGATGAGTAAGGTAAGGTTACACCTTCGTGATTTTAGCGTATTTTTTAACTACTGAATTAATGTATTAAAAAAATCCATTGAATTGATAAAAGAAATCCATTGAATTAATTGTTTGTCCATTGAATTAATATAATTGATAAAATTAATCCATTAAATTAATTGTTTGTCGTTGAAATCGTTGGACTTATTTTGATAAAATCTTTTGTGTGAGTTTAGATGGTTTAGATTCCAAAATAGACCCCGTAGGTGGTAGTTTATGATTGCATTATATGCATATTTTTCAGGAGATAAACTGGCGTTTCGCACCGCATATGTTGCCAATGTTTGCAGAAATATTTGCATACAATTGGTTCGGAGAGCAAATCAAAACTAAGGTTTATAGTTTTTACTAATACAAAAGTTATTTATTTTCTTAGCATCAGGAATATCAGCATTGCTCTAAAAATTTCACATTATTATTAAATAATAAGCTATGCTGTTAAAATATTCATTGGAAGTTTTTTTTTATTATTTTGCTTATCGTTATTCTGTCTGGTATTTTCAATGTTCATAAATCAATCGCTGTGATAATAACCATCTCATTATTATGTAAAAACCTTCGAAGCTTGATTTCGTGTTGAAAATTGTCACTTGCATTTACTTTCTATTCACTATACGGACCTAATTATTACTTTTACTATTGGTTACTTACAGACCTCCAATATATACAAGGCGTTAATCGACTTCGACTGGACGAATTTACAATTAAAGGACAAGAAAAATTATTTTATCATCATAGCATACATGCAGAAGAATTTCGGCATTAAGACGGCTGTTGGGACTGATTTGTCTTTAATTACCATGACTGCTGTGAGTACCTAATTACAATATTAAATTTGTTTTCGAACGACTTCAAAAAAGGTTCTCAATTCAATTGTTTTATGTTGGTTACCTCATAACTTTTGGTGAACGGTTTTTGATGATTCTTTTTTATTTGAAAGCTGGTGCTTTCCGTTTCGTCCAGATCTGAAAATGGCATCCATGAAAAAACCATATAAGTCTTAAATTTTCAAATTTGTAATAAGTACATGCGCGACTATTTTAAATTCGGTTGTTTTCGTAAAGCGAGTTATAATAATTATTACCTACATTACAACCCATTAACCGCATAAAGCCGTAGAACTACTTAGTGTCACGTGGCTAGTTATATAACGACAGTTATTTGTAACAGCTTTTAAAATCGGAAGGGCAATTCTGGCGCAGTCTGTATTTCGTATTCGACAAAATGGCGGAAGTTTACTTCTCAAACGCGTTATTATTAGAAATATAAAATTCCTTAAGTTTGTTATGTTTTACAGGTACTCAAAGTGAGTTATCAAGCCTTCACAGTTTTGCAGACTATGGATAAATAAATATAATGTTAACAACAACAGTACGAGTACTAGCAACGCCAATTTGTTTATTGGTTGCTGATGTTATAATAGTAAATTCATAGCTACAATGTCAATCGCTAAATTGCCTAAGAATTTCGCCTTCTTTCTACAAACTTGTCTGCTATTTCAGAACAATTTACAATGTCTCAGAAAATGTTCCCGTCGGTGTTCAGATTCATCGATCAAGTAAGTCGCCCGAGAAGATAGCAATAGCCTAGCAGACAATAGAGACAATTGATTTCAAAGCTTAAGAATCTGAAACTGGTGGAATATAGTGAATTTAAACACAATTATTGAGTAATAATATTCCCACTTAACTGCATGTTATCAACCGACTTCAAAAAAAGGAGGAAGTTCTCAATTCGACTGTATTTTTTATGTTTTTTACCTCATAACCTTCGACTGGCTGAACGGATTTGGATGATTATTTTTTATTTGAAAGCTACTGCTCTCCCTTTGGTCCCATTTTAATTTGGTCCGGTTCTGATAACGGGGTCCATTAAAAGACTATGTAAGTCTTAAATTTATGTATGTGCGCGACAATTTTAAAGTAGTTTTTTTTTCGTAACGCGATTTATAATTCTTTAATATATAATCAACATACCGAATGTGAGGCAGGTCATATCGTTAAAAGGATTGCGAACCGTTGTGAAAGAAATGTCGAATAACGGCCATGTTTTGTAAAAGGACGTAAGTCGATGGAACCTCCAGGCTCAGTCCAACTGTCTCCCTCACATCAAAATGTTTATATGAAAAAAAAAACCCTGCACAAATCTTCATAATTATCAGTCTGTTTCATAAAGCTTAATAAAACTTCACAGTTTTATTAAGTGGATAGCGTTTTATTAAGTAGATTTAAATTACCTACATAAGCCACTAGAAGCGGAAATGAAATAAAAATAAACTATGTTGTAAGAGTGGCAATTCAACTCTAGAGGGTAGAAGCTACATGTGCGATGATTAAGCGCTACGGCACAGCTACAGTGGATAGATCACAATAAAACAGTAGTGTTACGTCACATGTATCTTCACTTGAGAGCCTACACGCTGTCGATTCACCAGGGGTAAATATAAAAATGCCTACGCGCTGTCGTTAGAGATAACTATGCTTTGATTTGATTTGCTTATAAATGCTTAGGGTATAAATAAGATCGCTTATGATCGCCTATGAAATAAGTTTAGCACAATTTGAACACGACATTAGCTTGTTTTGGATCGTTTGACTAGCACTACCGCAATTTGAGTATAATAATATGTCTTTGAAAATGTTTTAATTGTTGTGGTAAGGCTGGTTTTAGTCAATGGCATGACATGGCAAGGCATGGCAAGAAAACATACCGCGATACCGCTATTAACTAGTGACATTATAAACGAAATATGGGACTGTTCAAATATGATTCAAATTACAGTCGCAAAAGTTCGTTGCCACGCTGTCATAGTCAGTTCCGGCTATTATACATCGGTAACTAGAAGCTTGTAAGAATTAGAACTACTGTTTCTTTCTGCGAGCATGCTCTATGACGCGGTTCCGGTACTGTACGGTCTTCACAAAAAGTATCGCGCGTACCTGAAATAAAACAAAAGATCTCACGTATAAAGTCACGGCTTGTTTTCGTTGCTGAGAGTATTGTGTTACTACCTGCTCCGTAATTATCCTGGACTCTTTACTTAGCGGAAAGAATTTTTCATTTGTTAGGTGCTCTGTTTCTATAATGCTGGCCAGTTGCCAAACGAACGATACTTTGTTTGTTATTATATGTACTTAATACAATTTTCTTAAATGTGACTAATTGTAAGAGTGATTGGCAAAGGTAAATCTGTGTGTGTGTGTGTGTGTGTGTGTGTGTGTGTGTGTGTGTGTGTGTTTGTGTGTGTGAGAGTGTGTTTGTTTGAGCATCTCACTACACTACGAACTGTCCGTATTTTCGATTAAATAAGAACTCCTTAACTATTTAAAAGATGTTACGGGGCTTCCCCGGCAACCGGATGACGACTCGAATCTTAAAGATGAGAGCTTTAAGAACTAAATTCCGTAATATTCGTCAAAGAGCAGATTAAAATTAAGTCTATAGAGATTAATTACACTCCACTTATTAGTGGAGTGTATATGTATATGTAGTGAGTGTATATTTATTTATACGATATCTTTGTACTGGTTACCACGCCAGTCCACCATTCGAAAGGTCCCGGGTTCTTTTTATATAAATTTAAATTTCTGTTCTCGGTCTGGGTGTTTGTGTAATTGTGTTTGTGTGTGTCCATGGCACCCACGACACAGGGAATCCTAGTGTGGGGCTGCGAGTGTGAAGCGTTTTTACAGCAATCGAGCCGTTTAATTTTGTTTGTTCTTATTTCTGCAACCAAAATCATTGGCCAAACTAAGCAGAATATAATTGCTACATTAAGCAATCCCTGAAGAGCTCCCGTTAAACAATTTACTCGGAGCCTAGTTTCTCAGCAGATTGTGAACAGAATCAATAGAGCTTACACTTAATCCCCGATTACTTCGCCTTTCACCGACATCCGCGTTTTCACCAAATAAATATACCTTAGACCCACTATACATTCTCGCTGAATATCTCAGAAAAAAATGTGATTAAAAAAACAAAAATATTTTATGAAAATATGCGATTTAAAACGATAGCATGACTTGCATATTCCACTGAAACTTGACGCATTTCACCCTAGTTTTCTGTTCTTTCTCTAATATTAATAGAAATTAAATTCTATTTGCCGTTAAATCATATAGGCATTTGACTGACATTTAGTGGATGCTTTGTAGGTATATTGTAAAAGTAACAAATAGGCAAATTCATAATACGTTTATACTATTCGCTAAGATAAAATTTACTTTGCCTTCTGCCCTTTTTATATCCCACTGCTGGGCACGGGTCCCTCCCCACAACCGGGGAAGGCCTGGAGCATACTCCACCGCGCTGCTCCAATGCGGATTGGTGGAGATACGGGCTAGTGGCCAACCCGTGTCGGATGTTGTCAAACCGCCCAATGGGCCTCCGACCAGGTTTAACGACTGTTATCTGTCGATAACAACCGGGACCGACGGCTTAACGTGCCCGTGAAGTAGTTGAAGTAATTGTGTGAAATTGGATTAAAGATTATGCACGCGGCATTCACCCGTCACGGAAGTTTGACAAGATCCGAGATGTAGTTTTTTTAACAGACTTAAATAATAAAGTTGGAGGTTCTCAATTCGAATGTATTTTTTTATGTTTGTTACCTCATAATAAGTGTTTTGACTGGGTGAAACTATTTGGATGATTCTTTTTTATTTGAATGCTGATGCTTTTCGTTTGGATTCCGTTCCCATTTTAATTTGGTCGAGTTCTGACAACAGCATCCATGGGAAAACTATATGCATGTCTTAAATTTAAGTATAGGTATGTGCGGCAACTTTGTAGTCGGTTTTTTTCGTAACGCGAGTTATAATTATCTTTATACTTATGTGGACCGTATTTCCATGTACGAGTATGTATATTCTTTAAATATCAATATTAATTATCGCATACACACATTATACAAACAGCAACACCTCTGGTGTAACCTAACAACATAATAACTTAACATCACGTACCCTACAAAACTATTTCCTACTCAATCGAGGCGTGGAATCGTTTTGAAACCCAAAACATTTATAGGTACCTTTTTCACATAATTATGTTTAACACTAATTTCATTGTTAATGAATCACAAAGACAGCCCTTACGTAGATCATCTGTCTAATTCCGGTAAATGCCGTGAGAAACTTATCTCTCGTGTGGTCAAGTGCGCTTCCTTCCAATGAGACATTTGCTTATAAAGCAGAACGGAGATGAAAAGAAACCATATACTAGTAACCGTGGCTCCATATGTGAATATGTTGATATGTCGACTTGCATGAAAATTTTTTTATTCTACATTTGGCTTTAGAATTGCTATATTTACAGGGCGAATAAAAGAAAATTCTAACTAAAATAATAATATTGCAATAAAAAAGTTTTTAAAAACATAAAACGCCAATCTATACTAATATTATAAAGCTGAAGAGTTTGTTTGTTTGAACGCGCTAATCTCAGGAACTACTAGACCGATTTGA
>DWQK01003475.1:0-11522 GCA_018231225.1 Noctuana stator | reverse complement strand
GTACCTATATTTACGAGTATCTAGCATTATTATAGGTAATATAATTTCAATTATTATTCGCCACATCTAGTCTATTGAGCCTACAACGCACTTGTCGTTTTCGTTTTAGAAAACATAATTACCGTTAACGTAAAAGTTAAACGAATTAAACCGGTCGCTCCACAGAATTGCCTTATTATCGCTTATTAGATTCCCTCGATACACGTACCTAACTGTTGTCGAGTCAATTTACGTTGGCAAGTTAGCGAGGGACGCGCTCAATTAGTTAATTTTGTTAAAATATCCTTGATTGAGCAGCGGCCGGCAATCAGCCATGCAAATTCATCCCCGTCATTTCGAAATTTGTTGAAACGGGATTCGGTGTACTCATTGTTTTATCTGTAGAATGGGTAAACTGCGTTCCCCTACTAAGTTCATTTGTATTTAGAATTTGTCTCATAATGAATTTACATCGATTTAGTTGTTAAATAAAACTATTTAAGCAAACATTAAAAAAAAAAACTAAAAATATATAGGTACATTTAAACCACTAATTCGAAAATAGAATAAATTTAAATTACAAACCGACATAAACTTTAGTACTACCGCTTTATTTACTGCTTAGGTAATTAAAACTAGCAGTTGTAAGTTTTAGATTACTAATAATTAAAGTTCGTGAGTTTTTACAAGGTTTAGTTAGTATTCGTTTGCTGGCGGTTTTATAAAACAACGTTCTTTTGTTCATTTTACTACAAGAACTTGTTAAAACTAAAGGAACCTACAATTATAATATTATTGAATCAACTTAAAATGTCTGCATTGACCTTAGGCATTGACTGTAATAATCACTGAAAATATCATGTCACTTTGACATAAATCTTAATTGCAGACCTAATTGCAAGGGAGTGTAAGCGCCAAATTATTGTTTCAAATTGTAAGAGACAAAACAACTTGTTAAATGAACATTTCAAGAAGGCTTTAGAAATTTTAATGAACGCGGTACCAGGCGCCGAAATTGGCGGTGGTTGAAAAACATTAGTTTGTTAATTAACAAACCAAAATGATTTCGTTGCTGGAATTGGAAATTGTTTCCAGCAAACTGGAATATGCCTTCATTTTTATAATTAAGAATTTTGTATGTTATGAGTAAATTACTATTTTGAATATGAAATTATATTTACTTTAATATATGTTATTAAAATTTTTTGATCGCCTCATTTTGGTATAAACTATCCTATTTTAAATTGAATAGAAATGTATTTAAAAGCATAAAATATTGATGAAATTTTTTTAAAATAAAACCTTATAGGAAAGTGACAAAAGTATGCTTTAGTCTTATATAGTGTTCGTGTGAAGCGGGCTTTGTTTTTGATGAGGGCGGTTGGCTCGGAGTAGTAGTCGGTGAAGTAGCAATAATTTTGCTTGTTACAACAATTGCAAATTAAATATTGTCAAATTTAATATTAATTACAAAAGCCAACAATATCACACGTCGTTTTATTTTAGCACTAGCTATGCCCAACGGTTTCATATGCATTAAGAATTGCAACACTAAAAGAATTTTTCAAATCGGTCCACGGTTCAAACAAACAAACTCTTTAGCTTTATATTATTATTATAGATTACAGAAAGTGAGCATGCTTTGGACTTTTAAGTTATACATAGTTAAGTAAGCGAGCTTGTTGTAGTGGCTATGAGAAACAATCAAAGCTACATCGCAGTTTTTAAACTGTTCCAAGAATGCCAGACTAATTTATTTATTAAACAAATTAAGTTTTTTGATAACACTTTCATATTTCGTGTGTTCAGCATACAAGACATACGATACATTACTTTAAGGTTGCATAGCTTTACATGGATATCAATATTAAAATGAATTTATTCGTTTCCTGAAGCGAACCCTTTTATCATTAATTGCAAAGTTTATCGTTTAGGGTGGTTTTGTTTGTAGCGTTGAATAATAGGTTGCAATAAATTTACTTATCTGTATCGTCATATCAGTACACAACATTTTTATGGTGGCAACATTTTATCTCTTTGTCGCAGTTTCAGTTTTTTTAATTGAAAGCTTTTTGCTTTCTTATGAGATTATATTTATTTTTCTTAATTCATAATATTTTTGTAATTTGACGATTTATTTTTATATAATATATTACTTTTTTCTTGGTGTATGGTAGAGATGAATGGAAGAAGAAAACATATTGCGCCGACCCCAAATATTGACTTTTTTTTGTGAATGAAATATTGTGTTTTTATATTTTGATGTATATTTTAGTTTATTATACCTATCTATTATATTAACACTTTCAAAATGAAATTAAGATTAGTTACTTAGCTTAGAGGGAACAAATCTTAACGCAGATAGCTTGCATACTCATTTGCTATATCTTTCGTATAAGAACAAAGTCGTATATAATGTATACTTAAACATCATTTAAATCTCAACAATATCAATAATTTTAATATTTTAAGTTGATAACGTGCTATAATGGTGCAAATTGTCCCGTTACGGTAATTAGCAGCTCGGGTCTCGTGTCGTCGCGTGGGAACTTCATTTATTTTAAAACTTGTAATGGACAGTCCGGACATAACTGGTAATTACTTTGTATCTCTAAAGATAAATAGTGTCCACTGTCAGGGAATCTGTTGCGCTGTGTACTTTTCTCGGCATACTAGATGGATTTAATATTTGAGTGATGTATTCATAATGCATTCTGTAAAGTCAAAATAATCAGCAAATAGAAATTGAGCTACTTTTCGTAACAGCTCCTTATATAAGTTCCATTTCTCTCTAAATGTTTGTCTCTACTATAAATTAATCGCATACCTATCAGTAAAATACGAATATCAGCAAAGATATTCAGAAAGTTGGAATGGAAACTGCAATGTCACGAGCAAGTAGGTACAGCAATCGAAACTGTTTGAAATTCGTTCGACGAAGATAAGACTTAGAGCATTAAGGCTGCATCTTAAAGAGTTACATGCAAAATGCGAGCTCTAGACACTGCCGAAGTGGCAACGTTTAGAACTTAGTCTGCAGTACGGAGCGTTTAGTTCTGCTATGCGGATATTCGAGTTTTAGGAACCAGTCTTACCAACACATGGTGACATAGAGCTATGAGAAGGAAATTTATGCGCCGGAAGAGCGCATAAATGCTTCAGAGGGCATTTTAAACCGTCGGTCCTGGTTGTTATCAATAGATAACAGTCGTTAAACCTGGTCGGAGGCCCTCTGGACACGGGTTGGCCAATAACCCGTATCTCTACCAATCCGCATTGAAGCAGCGTGGTACGTAAAACCTTAATAACTGGACAGGTATATTATGTCAATTCATAAAAGCTTTTTGTCAATATAGTATCTTCATTAATTACAGAATATTCTAATATTACGAGGGTCATCTATATCGAGAGTGCTCCGTTCTCTGTACATACATACCTACATAAGTATGGTATATGGAGATTCAGGAATTTCATCGACACAACTAGTACACAGCATCCAGCTTAATGAGGTTGCGGTATCCCTAATTTTACGATACAACGAAACCTCACAAAGGTTTAGTTATAACTTGGTCGTTATCTACGGTATTTCCGCAATTAATCCTATCTCGGCGATAAGGCTGTTTCAAGTTAAGGGCCAGTCTTTGGGGATCTAAGCAATCTTCACGGGTGACTTGTCAAAGTGAGAAAGGGTCGGAAGCTCGAGAGACTTTCAACAATGCTTGTTATCTTAGAAGTAAGCTAAGAACATGCCTAATGATATCATTTTAAATAAATACAGCGAGATCTGACGGTTCTGTGGACTTTGGTATTCGGGGGACGTAGCGAGCAAGTTTGAGGCCCTTAAATGTTTCTATTGGTAGATACCAAAGCGGATATGTTTGTAGAGCGAAGTGTTTCTTGTGTCAGTTTGTTTAAATTCGAAGTCTAAATTTGAGGATCAAAAACTTTTATTTTCCAGTCAGAACTCTGTCGGTAATTCTTCTAATATATATAGTTACAATTGCAATTTACAGTAATCATTGTAAATGAAAGGTAGAACTCGTACAATTCGACCGGGTTCCACCGCTGCTGCGTACCCGCTATAAAGTAGGTATTTGGACCATCAAGTTAATACGAGTACCTACTAAATAACCTAAATATTATTATAATGAAAAGCAAAGCAAGTTGCAATATATTTTCAACGATATGCGCAAAAGATTTGAGTCAATTAAAGTGACAATAGCTGAAGGGGCGTTCGATAAATTTTGTCACTTTTATTTCGCGGAACTCGTTCAGCACGCGTCGACTGACAATCACTCTCTGTCAATATGTACTAGTAAAGGCCACAATACACTATCCAATTTGCTAGGTGCTTCACAGCTTAAAGTACTTATTTTGTATTTAAGTTACAGATAATGTGTGTAGCGTATAAAGGAATGCGTTTCATTGTACGAGTACATTGAAACCGATATACAAAGTTCGGCGACGTTGAACGCTTTCTAATGATAGACATAGTTAAATGTTGAGAGTTACTTGTGCCACTGTTATTTTTGCTCTATACTTGTTTTTATTTGAAACAGAAACGAAACTCTTTCCACAAAACATAGCTTCAAAGTCGCAACTTGAAGGCTTATCTTAACATTTCTCTGTGATCGTTCCTGAGTGATGATTTTTAAATGTTCATAATAGAGATATGAGAACTTGACGTCACCAGTTTATTCTATGCGGATACTTATTCGCTATAGTATCTAAACGTACACAGCATCAAATCGCAGTCCAATAAACCTATTTTCTGTTTTATTTCTTGTTGCAACTTGTTCGACACGCGCGGACTGACAATCATTGTCTGTCAATACGTGCGACAAAGGACTGGTGTTTCTGTGCTATAACTGACTAATGAAATTCTTTCTCTTTTTTGTTTACAATAGTCAATACAGGTTCGTAGTAACCTGCAGTAGCAGAACTTAATCCGATTTCAAGCGACACTTCAATCACAAAGAAATAAAAGTTAGGAAAATATGAAAATACCTTACTAAGCTTGGTGCTGATTTGAACTAAAATTCTACTACCGTACTGTAATATAAACGATCTTTATTAATAGACAAAAAAGTACATGTATACTATACTATACTATATATACTACCAATTAGACATAGATAGTTATTTTGCGTAAAAAGTACGCAATTATTGTAATACCTACTGACCAAGGTAAATGTGTTATCTGTATTTTTAAAATTTTGTACTTATATTCTTTGATTTTCAGCTTTTCTCTAACCGAGTGGAAGTAATTAAAAGCGGAGGCAAAATAAAACGACGAATTCTTCGTTAAACTTTTTGCAATAAATATGCATTCACCGGTGAATCATACCGATAAATCTCCGGAAATTTCCCAGAGGAAAAACATTTCGAATTTTGCTCCGTCGTCGACAAATTAAATTTTCTACACATTGACTTTCAGCGGGCTCAGTAATTACTTAATTTACCGATTAGTTTACAGTTGCCTGAGTGGAGGCGGGGAGAAGATTTACGAGTACAATTGCTACTTTTTACCATATCACTAACCGGTGGGTAGTTCTTGCTGTTTAGTTCTTAAATAAGTCATTAATAAGCGCACTATCGTATTGGTTTTCAGAATAAATGACCATTAATAAAATGTTTACTTATTGTTACAATTACTTTTTTGCTTTTACATTTCAATAAAAATAATTATAATAAGTATTTAAATCACAGACAGTGTGGTGTCAATTTCAAAATTGTCAAAACAGATTTTATTGAAATTCTATAGAAATAAATAAATCAAGATAATCAAACATTTTCATCGGACGGCATCATTGAACGCATTGCAACGAAAATGTGTCTGTACAAATTTTTTATCCGAAATCAAATTAATGAATTGCTTTGAGTGTTCACTTAAAGAGATACTTCGAATACTGTGTCGGTAATTGCTGCATTGGCAAAGAACACTGAATTAATTCAATAGTGTTAAAGTTGTGTAGTTCAACTGATTTTTTTATCTAAAGTTTGTAATGCACGATGATGACGGACGACAATTCGATGAGTTTTTTTTTTCTTAAATGTTTTATTGGTTCTAATAAGAAACCCACGTTTAATTGACTTCAATAAACGGGGGAGGTTTATCTTTACTAATAATTTGTTTGAATGTCTATTCGTCGTTTGATCTCAGGAACTACTGTACCGATTTGAAAAATTCTTTTTGTATATGATAGCTACATTCATAAGGAAGGTTATAGGATATCAAACATTACGTTACTATTCTTAAGGCGGGTGTAACCGCGTGGCACAGCTATTGCCTTATAATTATCCAGGGAAGAAACAGGGGACTAGTTTTGTATGGAGATATAGCAACCGCGTTTCCTTTTGAGTCCTTTACAATTTAGTACACACTGGGACCACCTTAGAAATGAGCAAGTCTTTGTTATGATGTGGGCATATTTTATATTGTCGATTATTAGAACAAGTGTTAGGTAATTGTACTCGTATAATTTGATAGTTCTGTTCTACCATAACAGTTATTTTTTTTATTACACTGATTATATATAATTATTTATATATATAATATATAAACAACGAAGCATATTATTACAGCATAAATTAATGTAGGTTTCTCATTCAATATCTATAGAGTTTCATCAGTTTCGAACAAGCATCGTTTAGTGTTTAATAGAAAGGAAACTTTTGTTAAACTTTAATAAATAATTAAGAGGTCATTAACATAATACTCAACAAAAACGTCATTGGTTAGTTTATACTCTAAAGCTACGGTCGTAATAAGCTTAACGTCACACATCGTTTGCCCTAGCCTTGTTCTGGACATCAAAAGAATTAAGCTCTTTGGCCATTCCCAATGGGTTTTTTCGCGAATAGTACGTCGAAATGAACCACTTGTGTATGTAATTCCGTGACGTCCGAGCGTGCTTTTGACGACCAAATGACCGGCCCTCGAATGTGAAGAGTACTCCCGCTTTGCCCCTCTGCTGTATAAATATAAAGTGGGTAAAATAGAAAATACAGCATACCAGTCCGCTTTCCTATAACCAAGATATAGAATAATAATTATAACACGAAAACAATCGACTTCAAAATTGACGCGAACATACTCATAGGTATTTAATGGAAATTTTTAAATTTAAGACTTACATCGTTTTGTCATGGATACCATTAAATAAACTTAAATGGGACCACACGGGTAAGCACCAGCTTTCAAATAAAAAAAGAATCATCAAAATCTGGCACGCAGTCGAAAGTAATCAGGTAACAACCTTAAAAAAATCAAATTGAAAACTCCCCTCCTTTTTTGAATTCTGTTGAAAAATACTGTGTTTTTTTATACAATGAAAGAAAGTAGAAATTGAAAATCATACTCTTAAACAACTAGATATTACATTGGAAATTTAAAACAAAAAACATGTATATGTTATTATATTTACACAAACAAAGTAAAGTGACGACACGTATGGTGGAGTGGTTACCACGCCAGTCCACCATTCGAAGGGTCCCAGGTTCGATCCCCGGCGGGGCAGAAATTTAAATGATGAATTTAGATTTCTGTTGCCGATCTGGGTGTTAGTGTATTTGTCTTTGTGTGTGTCCACCCACGACACAGGGAATCCTAGTGTGGGGCTGTGAGTGTGAAGCGTTATTTATTTATTTTACGTAGAATAAATTTAGACTTACTTAATTGAAATCGAAATTGACTTAATATCAGCTAAATTGATTATCTATCATCAAACCTTAGCATAGCAGTAAGTACCTACGTTTATCATTTCGAAGCACGTACATCTATTATAGCGAACTTCATTATCACACTATCCTCTCGGGAATTCCTGTATAGCTGAGGATAATTGTGTTTACTGCTGAATAGGATAGGTACGTGGATGTATTAATACGTTAATCTTAATACGTTTAAGGGCACCTTGTACAGAACTACTATAGTGGATGGTAGAACTTCGTACAACCGCCCTCGTAACCCGCTGTGAAGCACATCTTGTGTCAAATTCTTGTGTTTTGCTTGGGGAGGGTTGGATGCCGCTAACACTGAGGGTTGAGACACTATATTATTATGTGCGGCGACCATCTCATTCCTCACGAGTAGTAACGCATCCACCACCACGCGTGCACCTGCCTGAAATAAAACAATTTTATTTTACATAATACTTCTACTATTTCGAGTAGTAAGGATTCTTTATAAACTAATTAGTCTAAAATCTACAACTTTGGACATGAAACATGGTTAATACAAATATTGTTAGTTCGACATTTTTCCGTATTGTAATGGTTTATATTTTTTTATTACAGTTAAATACTTATTTATATGCATATATAAATTACTACTGATATTTAATTTGAATTTTAACATTATATTTATCTACCCAAAATTGTACTATTGGAATTTTAAAAGTTATTTCTGTGTAACATTAAAAGTCAGCAGTAAAGTTATCTCTCAGCGTCCCTTGCAGTGGTTTTCAGGCTTTATACCCCTACCCTTATCAACAGATAATAATCAAAGCGCTTAAGAGAGTAGTTTATCATTTCGAAGCACGTCTTACACATGTTATGGAGGAGAGGACTCAATTATCGTAGTGCTCTGTCGGGAATATTCGTGTTGCGCCCGGTAATCGCGTTTACTGAACCGGTAATACCTACATGGACGAGTTAATACGTTATTGTGACAAAAAACACTTCGTGTTAGCATTGTCTACGCCATAATTATTGGGCGCCAAAATCAATTATTTAAATATGGAAATAAAACCGACTTTTAACCAAAATGTAAGAAATAATTTTATTTGATTGTACATGTCTAATAAAGTAATTCAAACGAAAGCAATATACAGAAACAGATTGACAATCTCATTTTTTGGAGTCGGATTTTAGATTTTGAAAATTGAGAATTTTCAATTCTCAAATTCATAAGAAGTAAGAACGCTTTCAAGTATAAAGCTACTAGCATATTAAACTTTCGTAATGTTCACGTAACATTGCATCTATTCAACACAAAGTCTTAACTTAAATACGAGTAGATACAACAAAATTTACAAAATGCACAGCTATTTAAATGTTTAAACAGATCTCAAAGTGAGTGTTGTTGAAAGTTAATGAGTGTAAACTTTTCTCATTCATGATTCTGAAGTTATAGTGTGAGTTTTATTAGGGTTCTGTATCTGAAGATAAACAAGAAAATGGAATACTTAAAAAATGCTGTTTGACAGCCTGTCATAGGATATATCTTCGAAATAGTACATACATACATATAGATAGAAATTTTATTATTTTAAGGTTAATTTTATCTTTTTGAGAGATATTGAGTATTTTTTCTAAGTCAACCCTTAACATTAAGGTACTTAGTACAGTCCAATAACTGCCGCTACAATTTGAACCCCGGTCCTCTCGAATAGGAAGCCTAATTCTTAATCACCGGGCTATCAAGGACAAATGCATAAAAATTTCATAATATACTTACGACCTTACCTTTGCTTATCTTATATATTATTCAGTTGTCTAATTGAACTTCTGACGAGATACACTGAGACTCTAAGTTTGTAGCGTTACACCTTCTACATTCAACTTATCTAAAGTGCAGAACGGCGTCATGTTCCTTGCTACATTTAAATGGTACTGCATACGACATAAGGACGTAGGTATCGCCCAACTATCTGTTGTTCGGGACAAGATTAACAAAATATCTCGTACAATTTTAAGAGAAAACATGGCTGGCTTTCCTTAAAAACTAAGAATATTGCCCAATTTCGACGCCACTTTCAGGCAATCACCAAACAATTTTAGTTTAATTTTACCTTGACAATAAAACGAAAACGAGAGTTACACGATTGCAGTTCCAGAACCAGACGTTGGCAATAAGAGACAGCGATCTGCGTGCTCATGTGCCACTCATTCACTATAAAAATAATATATTATAAAGATGTTGGCTATAGTCACACAAAAGAAAACTTTTTAAGAGAGTTCTCTATTCAATTTCTTTAGAGACCTTCCTTATGCAACAAAAACTAACAAAAACCGAGCACAAAAATAAAATTCGGAGCTAAAATTTTAGCGCCAAAAGTCGAGCACCTGAACAAACTAGGAGTGAAGGATGACGACGCATTGTGCTACCGAAAACATCGGCCATTGTTCAGGATGTAGGTCGAATGCATTTTAAGTTTTAAACATGTTAGTCCTTTTCAAAGATGCACCTCGAATAAATTGTGCTACGTCATGTATACTGTTACCCAAAATTTAAGTGGATTTTTCAACCGAAAACACTAGAACTTGCCCCAAGATATGTTTCACATCGGTTAGGGCGCTTGTGGTAGTTACCGCCACCTGTATTGCGAGAAGATTTTCTTACTTAGTGTTAAAACATTGTTATGAAAGCAGGTCAACTGCATTAAGTTTTGTAGAAAAGGGATAGTTCCTAGGTAGTATGTAGTTTACGCATTATACCTACTAAAGAAGTTTAAAGTTGCCATTGAACATTTTATGCATTCAATCGAATCGAATTCAATCGAATTCTAAATAAAGAAAAATTAGAGAAGAGAAACCTTTAGTTTTAATTTTTTAATAATTCCAGTCTGTAAGTGAAAGATTGTTTGTTTAGGCAAATTGCTTTGTAGAGCTCAAGGCGTTTTGAAAATGAGGTCATAATATTGCTTTACTGAGAATTGTTTCACTAAGAAAGAACAGAAAGGAAGATCAGGTTTAAAAATTGTATATATGGTTTTTTTATAACTTATATCAAATAAATAATTAATTAAACAATGATAGATATGAAAATATAACTATTCTTGGTTGCATAAGTGAAGAATCCCTAAGAATGTAGTTTGTTTATTATTTACCTTAAAATATTGTATGAGTTTCAGATACAGTATCAGTTAACATCTTGCGTAAAACTTGCAATTACAAAAATATGACAGGACCAACGTAGGTTCAAGATGGTCGCAATTCTGACGAAATAAATTTATAATTCACATTTTAAGTTTTATCAAAATAAATTTTAAATTCAAATCTTTAATAATGTGTAGGACACAACGTGAAATTTTCAAATCTGTTTTAATAATGCACTAGAGAGATATCGCTGGATACATACAATGAATCACGTAACTAGGGTTGTACATTTAAAGGATGGCCGCTACCCGGCGAAAGAGATTGTTTGCTTAAGTAAATTGCTTTGTAAGGCTCTGGGCGTTTTGAAAATTATGTGGCTTCTCGTTGGAAAAGTCCAAAATTGTTTTTTTTTTCGATAAAATTTTGTACCTACCAAGATATCGATTATTAGTGATGTCCATATATTTATTAATGTACATATTCATTTACCAACTAAACATTGTTGCATTGCGCTAACGTTAATACTTAGGGTAGGACTATTATTGTTTTATATTTATATACAGTTACGGTTATTACTGTAATTGAATACTGAAATTTGTAAATCCATTTGCACTCGTTTTGAATTTAATTGCATTGCGCTATTATTAATAAAGCAATATTCAATCAAATTAGTGGAAATGTGAACATAACTGAATATGTATAGTTACGCCGTCGAATGGTTTTTA
>DWQK01003474.1:0-11522 GCA_018231225.1 Noctuana stator | reverse complement strand
TTTGGTTAAATCGGTTAAGTAGTTTAGGAGTCCATCGCGGACAAACACTGTGACACGTAATTTATATATTATATTAAGATATATATAGTTGAATTTAAATGTTCGGAACGCATTAATCTTTACTCCACAAATATCTATATTGCTTAGGTGTAATTAGGGTCTTTTTACATTAGTTACCATTAAATACAAGATTTTAAAGTTTATTACAGTGATACACAGATAATAGCACTATTCATACGTTAAGTTTCCATTAAAATGAATTTTTATTCAAAAACGTAATGTATGGGGCTTAGTAACAAAAATTAAAGCTATTCTCTGCAAACCAAAACATACGCACATTAAAAAAAAAAGGAATTTTCGAATTCAGACCGAGGAATCTCAAGATATATAAGAAATAAGGATACTTTATATGGGACAGACAAATACAAAAACATTAAAAGCGTAGTCGATAACACAAACACAAAAATACAATAAATAACAAAAGAAAGCCTAGTCGCACCAAATTAAAGTTCCGTGTTTCCGTCTTAAGAAAAGCGCACTTCAAGTAGGTTAGAGTTCGTGTCATGCGCGAAAATAGCGTTTCCGGAAACACCCTTTCACATTTTAAGGAAGAGTGGAAATCAAAATTCTACGCTTATAGCCTTCATACAGTGTTCCTCAAAGTGGGCGATAACGCCCCCTTCTGAAAAATGCTCAGAAATCCATCTTCGCCTACCTACGAGTACTTATCTTTTTTTTATAGTGTCCCCGCAAGAGCTAGTCTTACCTGAGGTAATTTATTGGTGATACGGAAAGGGTGCGAAGGACGTGACTGTGACGTCAACATTTATGTGACGTCGACATTCACTGTCTTTATACCCTTGTCCTACCGCTCACATACTCGTACCTCAGGCGAAGACTAGGCGCGCATACTATAAAACGTATTCTTAACTGTATCAGACACTATTTTGCGGAAGCTACTAAACTAGGTTAAAACTACTTCGCAACAATCGCAATTAAAGTAGGTTTAACCTAGTTTAGTAACGTACGTAAAGTAAAGCGTTTTATTTTTAAATGAAGCCTTAATTTGGGAAGCGTTGAAATTTTATATTTGGGGGCGCTAGAAATTTGTAAACTTTCAAAGTGGGCAGTAGTGAGATTGAGAACCTCTGCTTTATAGGGTACTTTTTGTTAAGTCGATCATACTTCGATCAAGGCACGATCCTTTTAACATAATCATTTTACGATACATGACACAGATTAGGTATTCACTACGCGCGACTGCAATTTACTAATGTTGCCTAATTTGGGTTTGAAAAACTTGCAACAACTAACAATGTCTGGTACATTTAAACGTTGTTTAGATTAAGTAACCGATCAATTAATTGAAGTTTTCATCAATGCTTGTTCGTGAGCGCATGTACTTATGTTTCGGTTATAGTTAAGGCTATGGATAAGTTTTTTTATCATTTGGGAGTAACAAGCGAGCATGCAGGCTACCCGATGTTAAGCGGTCAGTGCAAACAATAGACATCCACGTCCAACCTACGTCCTATCAGGTATACGGGTATATAGGTCACTTCGTCTCCGCAGCATTAGTATTTCAAGCAATTCAAATTCAAATTGAAATTCCAAATTTTTATTCATCATAAGGTACATACACTGGATGAACGTCAAATAATTCGGTACATCGGCTTTAGGCGTCCTTTTGGCTAAGATAGGCCGGGAGAAAAAAGACGGCGGAAAAAACTCTCGGCACTCCTTTAAAATCAAGTGTATAAATTACAGATTATTAACAATTATGCAGTATAGTGAGCACACGTGACAGGTAGCAATATAACAATTAACACAACATCCTAATAAATTGTAGCCTATGTGTTATTCCGATGTATAAGCTATGTCATAGCAAAGTTTCATTAAATTCCAACCAGTAGTTTTTACGTGAAAGAGTAACAAACACCCATCCATAGATACAAACTTTCGCGTTTATAATTTTAGTAGGATTAGTTACGTCAGTTTTACTCAAAATATACAAAAGTTTTTCATAGGAATTACTGTGATTAAAACCACAATTATTACATACGAGTATACTGATCTAGATGACTCCGCAAATGCAACTTCGCAAGAGCACTTCAGCTACATAACGCTATTTCGAGCTTCCGTTCGGAGGGTGCAATAAATAACGTGAAACTGCAACATAGGTACTCGTAGCATAACTCAAAATCTGTTTAATCAGTAAGTCAGTAGTCAGTAGTAAATTTTGTGGTGATGGATCTCCTTAATTAAGTGTCTCTACCTAACTGTTCATTCTATCAAAAGATTAATAAATAAATAACACTTTACACTCATAGACCCATACTAGAATTTCCTGTGTCGTGGGTTCCATGGACACATAAAAGCCAATTACACAAACACCCAGACCGAGAATAAAAATCAAAGTTAATCATTTTCTTCCCAATCGAGGATCGAACCCGGTACCCTTCGAATGGTGTACTAGCGTGGTAAACACTACACCACCACCACCACACGAATCGTCGGACTTTGGTCACGAGGGATTTTGGTTACCCTAAAGTAAAACAGGTTCCTGTACTACACTCACATGAAATAAACTATCTAAAGTATGCAATATCCGACGGAACACACTCGTATCAGCAGCAGTGTAGAAATTTATCCGATGGATAAACCCCCAATGTAAATCTCAGTCGCGTATATCGGGTATCATCGGGTATCAAGTATCACAGCCGGAAATTTGTTCGTGTGTTGGTACTCGTATGGTATGCACTTATCGCTGGCTCTTCAATCTTCGGAGCATTCTAGTCTGTCGATATAAACCGGTGTAAGTCTGTGCTGTGAGTATGAAGCGTTATTATAAAACCGAGATTTATTTATTTAGATAACATTACATTTTTTACGATACATACACGATTTATTAGGTTTAAATTTTTTACGATTAAATAAATAACGCTTCACACTCACAGCCCCACACTAGGATTCCCTGTGCCGTGGGTGCCACGGACACAAAGACAATTACACAAAAACCCAGACCGAGAACAGAAATCGAAATTACATAATTTAAATTTTTGCCCTATCGTGGATCGAACTCGGATTATAAGATATTAAATTCTTTATTAACCAATTTTGCACGAAACTTCGGTCGCAAACTTGTTCAGGTACGTTTAACTGTCAACAAGAGTGACAAGCCAGCATAACACCATCTAGATTTCTGAGTCACGCCATGAAACGTTTCACTGAGCAGCAGAATGCAAGAGTAATAACCATTAAAGATATCGAGTGGCCCATCTTGTATGGAGTTCAATAAATTCATGCTATTTGCAACTGTAAGAAGCATTACCTACTTTGTACATGAAGATACCAAGTGAGTCACCTACGGTCCATTTCAATAGAATTTAGCAAGAAACAAAACAATTTATTTATCTCTTATGCCTTTTTTTACAGTTTAATTTTAATTTTTTTCTAGCAAAAAGATATGTAATATACACATCATTAAGGTTATAAACAGTCTCATGTCTATATTACAATTATAATGCAGTAAAAATATCAAAACTCACAAATTAAAAACAATATATAATTTTATTTTTAAATAAAAAAGTGCACTCTTATTGTGACACCTATTTATAGATTACCAATATTGGTTGCCCACCGAGCATAATTGATTAAATTAACCATACAACAGCACAAATACATAATAATAATATATTCTTCAGAGCAGTCTTTAGACAATGTTTACAATGTATTTTGCAATTTTCTAAAAGATCCATGTACCGTTTTACAAAAGCTGTAAGTACAAAAACGAAACCTAATCTACGTTATTTATTACTTCGTATGAAAATGGTACTTACGTGTTTATGTTACAAGATTATCTTGAAGGCTTAAGACTTGTTAACGCGGTGAAACCCTAAAACATGCTGAGAACATACCTCTCGAGACTGTTACTCTGTCGTACAAAGAATAATACAGAGATAATCTGCATCGCTTTAAGTACATTTAGTATGGCTCTGCCGCCAAAATTTATAGCCATATTATAATATGAGTGTATTAACGTTATATAAGTAGGTAAGTATTTTGTGTATTTCTCAAAATACTTACCTACTACGAAAATATGCTACTAATGTTTGCTGAACTGTACAGTAAATCCTTTAAAGTATGACAGGGATTTTTTCAACTTTTTCAACCGACTTCAAAGATGTTGTGGGGACAAAAAAGATGAAGTTCTCAATTCGGCTGTTTTTTTGTTTGTTACCTCATAAGTTTTGACAGGGTGAATAGATTTTGATGATTCTTTTTTTATTGAAAAGCGGTGCTTTCCGTTTGATCCCATTTCAATTTGGTTCGGTTCTGACAACAGCATTCATAAGAAAGTCACATTAGTCTTAAATTCGCAAACTTGCCTTAAGTATGATCGCGACAATTTTGAAGTTGTTTCTTTTCGTAACGCGAGTTACAATTTTTTTTTTTTTTGACTTTGACTTTACAACATTTTTTATGTAGAAATATATATTTACCTACTTACCTAGTAATCTCATTTCCTTTGCAACACGTTTCGCGTATACTCCGCAATGTTGTCAGCATTAATAAAAGAGCACTGTACGGAGAAAAAACAAGGTAATAAACACATGAACCCGTGCAAGAATGTTTGTAATAACGTGGATTACGTCCACAGTGTTATGGAAATATGGAAAAACTTATACAGAGATGGATATATTTTTCTAAAAACAGGTAAATAAAATTATATACAAAAATGAAAATCGATTTCAAGATAAAGGTAAGAAATGGGTAATTTAAACTGTTCCAGAGTTCTATAATTAATTTCGAAGTCTGTGCCTTATACAAAATATAGACAGGAAAATGACATTAAAGTATCTAAAATTTTAATTATTTCATACTTTCTAAACCTTTCTCCGATGATTTCTAATTATAGATACTAAGTGGACAACATAAAGGATTGGGTTTCATCAAATATCAGTCTAATAAACAAATTTGATCTTCAACCTGGCACTTGTAAACTTTCACAAAGCAAATTATCCAGGCATTTAATGAGAATACTTGTCTCAAGTTTTTTTATTACACTCGAATGTTTTTCAAAATAGGTAAAGCGCGTTTTACAAGCTAGAATATATACAAAAATAAGCTAGAACTTATATGGCTTATGTTTAAGCAAAGCTTGACTTTGTAATATGAGGGCTTTGAAGAAGAAAGCACAATAGAAAATACAATTTAAACATCGCTTTATTGACTTACGACTAAAATAGCGTTTTGCATAGAATTATGGCGTGTTCATACAAAATGCCTTAAGTGTACTTCGTAGAAATCATTACTTGGCGGATAATAAACGACGTGTTGACGGAAATTTTGTATAAGTAGTCATGCTTTTAAATTACGATCAGTAACAAAAACTTGATTTTTTCTTAGCCAAGTAGCATTAACTTTTACGGTGATATAAATAGAACCGATCCACCTACGTTCAATTTAAATATATTCCTTAGAAGTTAGAAGGTAAACATGCCTACTTGAAAAACTGGCGAAAGTTTAAGCTAAACATGCCCTCCAAAATAGATATGTCGATGCTTTGTGTATCCATATTACCTTACTTACGAGTAGGTACGTTAATAACACGGAAAAAAAAGACAAGTAAGCTCTACTTAGCGTGTCGAAGTGCCCGTAAGATCATCATCAATATGCTTTATCACGTCACAACAATCAGCCAATCACAATTCAATTACAGTTATAATATGCGCTTTGCGAGTCACACAGATACCTACTTTATTAATTTATCTTCTTTCGATGACCCAGACATTGTAAGAGCTATTGTGTGAATTGCTCGAATCCTGCGCAGACGAAGTCGTGGGCACCACCTAGTATTATTATATGGCCAATAAATAATTATCGTCGACAGCGTTCAAAATCTGAGTTAAAATAATTGTACGTAATATTGAGTCCAGTGTTCAAACTAGACGACCATCGACCTTCATACCACATCCAATGTACGGAATTCCTTGCTAGGCTTCGCTAACTTCTGAGTGCAATTTCCGCATCATAGTACAATTTCCATTTGCGTGTAACAAAGTTTCAATGCATTCCTGGTATACTTACTGCTATTTTGAACTAAGCTTAGTGAATTGATAGAAAGTGCTTATAAAGTGGATCGATTAGATTCATTTCGATAAGTTCCTGTGAAATGATGAAGTGTTTAAAAAAATATTTCATCATTTCAAAAAGCAAATTATTCCTGATGGTCATTATACATTATGATATACCTAAATATGTATGCAAAAAAAAACCCAAAAGTTATGATGCTATTCGTCATAACGTCGATATTCGACGAAAAAGTGTGAAGGAATTTGTTATAACAAACACACTCGACTATAACGAACGCATACCTAAAATATGTCACTAAGCAATTTAAATTTCTAGTAACCTAATGTCCCCGAATGATCTGATAACTTAAAAAAATGTGATAGGAAAGAGCAGCATTAGGACTCAAAGGAAGTTGTAGGCTTATCTTGTTTTATCTCTAAGCCTCCCGAAGATAGATGAGTTGCAGACGCGGCCTTCGAAGTTAGATAGATGACCTCATAATGGAGAAAATTGAACATTAGTAGATTGGTCATGATGTGCTGTTATAAATGCTTACTAACATGTCACGAGCATGTTATTATTTTCTAAAAGTTCCTGAAAGTTACAATGATCAACGATACTTATAAATATAAAACTCAGTTAGTATACCAACTTCAATTATTACCAACTATAAAAGTGTATTCAGATGGTAAAGAATATTGAATAATCAAACTAATAATTGTAATGGAGTTTATTTTATAGCATTAGGTAAGTTGCATTTTTTCATTCAATTTGCTTGTAAACCTATAAAAGTAAAATAAATATGGACTGAACTACATATTATAATACTTTTGTACTTAGGTCCCAAAAAAAGGGCTAGGTAGATATTTGTGCAAATAAATATGTATTTATCTTTGTTAAGAGGGCGGCGATTATACAAGTTTTACCATCAAAAGATTATTATGAAAGTAGTTTCAATTTTATTTATTAACTTATTTTAATATATCACTTTAATCTAAGGGTTACAAAGGTTCTCTACCAGTCAACCATAGGTGGTGGTTAAAGTTTGAACATTAATAAAACAATAAAACTATGGTCGTAGTTTTATAGAAATACCTATTGTATACATTTCTAAATTAATATGAACTAAGGAATATAGAGAATTGTGAAATTTTGGCAATATCACGCAAAAGTTGCAAAACAAACTAGTATAACTATCGTGCCAAGCCCGGTTACAAATTGAAATGGACATGAAAAGGAAAATAGTTTGAAGTGACTATTTTAGTATTTCAATATTAACGACTCAACTTTGTAAAATCAGGGTTCAAATTTTTGAATAGTTGGATAAAAGGAGACACGAATAGTCCTACTGTAGTATTAGAATGAACTAATCGTGTCAATTTAAATTTCGTGTTCTCTAACAAATAAATTCCTTTATTATTCGATTCGGATTTCAAAGAGAAATTTAATTAAAATTACTTTGAACATGTAAAGGCTAAAGTACTTACTAGTTTAAAAGATCGATATAAGTAGTATAAAAAATACTAAAGTCGCTATAACAATGGGGACTAGTGATTGAAGTTAAACACTAAACATTAAAGAATTTAAAAAAATAAAAAATAAACCTTGCATAGGGTCAATTTATGGGTATAAAAATTTGGTTTAATTCTCAGACCTACCAAATGTACCTATACAAAAAATTTCATAAGAGTCGATCAGTTTCGGAGCAGTTCAAACACAAACACAAAATTGACTCTAATTCTCGTGCAATTATCTAACTTCTAGTGCAATTAACTAATATCATAATAACCGCCAAAAGACGTTTAACTGCATACAGCCGTGACCCGCACCATGACTTTTCTATGATTTAGAAACTCTGCAAAGTCTGTCGCCTGTAATTCAAAAGCATCTGAGAGTACGGTCAAACCGCAAGGACGGATTAAGCATTACAAACAGTATACGCACAGCATCAAATCGGAATAAGGGTAAAACCGCGATCCTGCTAATATCCGGATCAGTCCCCAGGCTTCATCAGCTCTTGCTACTGTTAGTTGAACTCGCTCTTGCCACATACTAATTTAAACTGGTACTAAAAATACTTGTCATCCACAAGCCTGGAATATAGTAAGAATGGCCTTAAACGTAAGTACTAATTTATAACAAGATCATTACCTTACTCTTGACAAGTTTTAATCAAGATTTCACGCAAATTGCTTTTATAATTTGACTGTTGTGAGTGACGTCAGAATATTGTATCCCTCCGATGGGGTCCGAGTTAATTAGGCAAGGGTTGGCTAACTTTTGCTGTCCATAATATGGAAATTATCAGAGGAATTGTGTTTCGGTCATAAAACAACGGAGTTATTCGAACTCATTAACTCTCCAAATTTGAAATGAAACGGCCATTATAATTTCTGGACCTGTTAATGAAATATTCAGTAAGAAAAGATATTGAGTTAACTATGCTTGATTTCTTATATTTATAGATATTAGAAGAACTGTAACCGACGAAAAGATTGTCTTGTTATTTACGATGTAATAAAGTAATAAGCATTTATTTAAATCATTGAAATCAGCTTACAAATAACATCAACAGGAAAAAACACAGCCGAAGATAGAACCTCCTCCAATTTGAAAAAACCTGGAATAGACCTGACATTAAGAGTAGGAGGCTAAATTGCAGCGAAATTATTTGACAATCAATTAATTTTCTTTAAATCTATATTATCTACATTATAGGTACAATTTCCCAGCGCAACATAATTTTATTTGAAGATTTTAGATTTATGTTTAGGATGTTTATGATAATGCAAATGTCCTTCACGGTGCCGACATCAGGAAATAATGAGGATTGAATAAGATTGTTGTTACTCCGTTGCTTATATAATACTTAATGCTTGTTTACAATGTAAACATTTTCTAATTTTGGTAGAAATATTCATGGAACTCCTTCGATAAGTTTAAATTGTATCTATTTCTAACAGTAAATACATCCAATATAAATTCTTCATCCTCCATCGAAGGTTTTATGCAAATTAAAGGAAACAGCTCGCACCGTTGTAGGCCTCGCATTGTTTCGTACCAGACTCTTCGATACCAAAATAATTAAGTATTTACTAATACCCTTGCTCTTTGTCGTTTACCAAGATTTATGCGAGTTTAGTACAAGACTTGATACGTAAGGGGCTAAGGAAATAAAACCGTGGTTACGAACGAATAAACGACATACTTAACTGGTTGTTTTTTTTTGTTAAGTCTTTTTATCCTACAATAGCTGACATAACAAGCTTTGATCCTCTATTTCATCACCTTAGGGGTTTGTTTTCTAATAACCTTCCTTAGTGCTCACTCACATCATGAAATAAATCCCTGTATCTACCTATCAAATGTCAAGTTTCTAAGTAGATAGATACCTACAGTAGTTTCGGCTGTTCGTAACTACTGTAGGTACTTAGTAATAATAAAATACGTTGAATGAGGACTAAGACGGCAGCTAAACTGTATCACATCAACTGACGCTTCAAGGGTAATGAGGCCAACGGTATTAGTGGTACCTATTACCCCCGAGCGAACTGTATCTACACGTACAAGACTTACATAATTTTATTGTCTACCATCAACGCCTTTGTCGTCGTGACTTGGCTTAGCAAGTTCGCGCGTAGCAAGTTCCAAAGTTTGGAAACTTTTATTAGGAATTCTAAGGAAGCTTCCCAATGTTTTAGTTGGAACCGTTAATTTATTACCCTTCGCTCGATTAGAGATAACTTTGGGCTGGAATCCAAAGCGTATTTATTACCTATCTAGAACATATTTTACAGGCCTACTACTATCCTAGTATCCTACTACCACAGAACACTAAACTCGTAAGTCCTAATAGTCCTATTAACATTTTACTCATAACTCATACATTTAGGTCGTCTAGCGCCCCCTATCCGTACTAATATAAAACACGTAGCTTAATATACGGAAGAGTTATTTACTAGATGGCGCTATTTCTAGTTTAAGCATCCATTATAATTTCTTATCATTCTTATATATGGCACAGCGTTGTTTACAAACAATGATTTATCAATCTGACATGTGTCAAATAAGTTAACTTGTTGATGTCATGTAAACGTCAATTTACATTTATTTCTCATTGTAGAACAAGTTTGGTTTAAATTTACATTAAATATAAAATAAATTAGTAGTTAAATTATTTTGTAACGTGTCAATATTAAATACTGATTGTTATTACAAACGTACGTACATCGTTGACAATGGGTAACCCACAGAAATACAACTACAGCTACTCACTGCTGTCATCAGGGAACCAGTAAGTACCAATTAAAGATTTTTAGTTTAAAATGAGGAATTAGTTTACTAGCTTAGATTATTGATCTAATAGATTCACAGCTTATTCGTTACATTTACCTTCTGGCGTCGGTTAATTAATAGGTACTAAATTATCCTTATGATGCTTAGGATTTGTCAATGAATTATCCTTCTATTAAACAGGTGTAGACAGGTGCTTCAGCAGAGCAGAGCTCACAATAGAATAATTAATGTAAGTAATAATATAAATTAGAAATTTGCAATTTGCACCTACTCATACCACTAAGGCAAAGAGAATAGTGTTTAGCAATGTTTCCTTTACTTATAATACTATTGACAGTTTTATTTGATGACTGTTGTAAATAGTTCGGCAAGTGGTCATATTATATTGACTATTTGTCTGACGATAAAGCTTTTCTCTGCTTTTAAATTATTAACTCGTCCTATCTGAGGTCAGTAAGTATAGAATGGCTGTGCCCATATCTACTAAGTTTTTAATTAAAACCTATTCTCACTGACTTGCTGTGCTGTCTCACCTCAAAACTTTTTATTTTAAACTTTTCTATCCTAACCATTAAGTTGTAGTGCCCAAACCATTATAAACATTATGACCAGCATAAATCTTAATCAGATAAGTCTACAAAACTAAATATTGCAGAATATGAATTATCTGCCTTTTTATGTTTTATGTTTCTACACAGTTACTGTATTATTCAGTGAACAAATCGTGAAATGAACAGAAATCTATATTAATATATAAAGCTTGTTTGTTTGTTTGTTTGTTTGAACGTGCTAATACCTGGAACTACAAGTCGGATTTGAAAAATTCTTTTTGTGTCTGATAACTACATTAATGAGGAACGTTATTGGCTATCAAGCATTACGTCACAATTCTTAATGCGGATGAAACCACGTGACACAGCTAGTTTACAATATACTGAGACAATCAAATAATTTATTTATTTTATTCACCCATACAGACAGCCAAGATCCATTTTCTTAGTAAATTATTTTATTTAATCTTACACAGAGTTGCATGAATCTTTCTTAAATTAATTAATTACTTAATAAATATTGTTGTGTGCGTGCCCTTTGAGGGACCACATCTGAATTTCGTTTTTATGATTGCACATAGCTTTAGTAAAAGTTACCAA
>DWQK01003473.1:0-11526 GCA_018231225.1 Noctuana stator | reverse complement strand
CACGATCGAGCTAACCATCACGCCATACATTGCCAATCTCGTACAGCACAAAGGTGCATTTCAATAAGAAAACGAGCGATGGACACGGTCCACTTTTAGTTCTCCCCGCACTCGCTAGGATCGCTACTAATAGATGTATGTGCTAAACCGAAACCAAAGTTCTAGTTTACAGTAAACTGTTAAAACTCGTACTAGGCCATCTGATTCTGTCTACGAATAATAATGAAGCCCTCTCCGCCGCAATAATCTGTACCCAATTGACACGTATCCACTGATCCTATCGTAACACCGCACATCGTCAAGTCTTATATTACATAATTCATTTTGTTATCATTATACAAGGCATATTAATTCATTGAGAGCCGCGATCGCAGGCGCCTCGTGTTTGCACCAATAAAACAAAGACAAAAGACAACGTGTCGAACGCGTTCACCGAAGGAGCAAGCTTCTCGAACATTCTCGATCACTCCGGAAGGCGGACAAGGAATATTGAATCGAATAAAACGCACAAAAGCCTGCGATCGCAACGTACTGCGACATCCTTCAAGTATAATCGTCATAAGATCACATTTTTTTTTATATAAGGCAAACAACAATCTTTAAAGCTAAACCTTTGATGATGGCGGAGGGAGGTTGTGGGAGGAGGGGGTCGAGTGAGAAACGTACAACGAAAAGATTCGTGCAGTAAAATAAGTGACAAAAATTTGATATCACCAGATTTCTGGAATGGGGAACGTTCAATACGATAGGGTAGTGTTAGTAAGAGTATTGAATTAATTCAATTAAACCGTCTTATTTATTTATTTCTTCAGTTCCAATACGGATCAAACTAATACCTCCTAAATTTGTACTTGATGATATTTATATAAACGCGTATATTAAAACCGGACGCCAAGTAGATTGCAATACGCTTCACCAAACAAAACAACGCACGCTAATTGGAATTTTATTCGTATTTACAATAGAACGGAAATCAAAACACGACGCGAACAATTTGGACAATATTTAAATACGATAAAAGCGACATTACTAAAAGTTAAATTATTAACTAATTAATGAGAAACACGTTACAAGTTTATGACGAAAAAAAATACCTAAAACATTTTTTTTTTCAACTGGAAGCATTCGTGTGACTGAAACAGCCTTAGCCCAAACAAAACTTATACAAAATAACTTTTCTGTAATCCTTTTCAAATATTTCACCTAATTTCAGTAGGAAATTTCTAACATTTGGTAATCTATACTAATATTATAAAGAGGAAAGATTTGATTGTTTGTTTGTATTGAATAGGCACCGAAACTACTGCACCGATTTGAAAAATTCTTTTTGTATATGATAGCTACCTACATTCAGGAAGAAGATTATAGGCTATCAAGCATTACGTTACTATTCTTAACGTGAAACCGCGTGGCACAGCTAGTTTAGCTTATAAATCCATTAGAACTTTAATTTAAAACTCCCACCAAAACGCTTCAAAGTGCCATGGCGTCGTTTGTGACGTCACTCGTCTTCATTGTATCACCAAGTGACGTAATTCGCTCTGAATGGCGTTCAGTAGCGGAATGCCTTATTCTGCAGTTTTATTTTGTGAAAATAACTAAATTATTTTACAGATTTGTAACTGTCATCTTGCTTAGTTTAAATAGCGCTAGTGTTTTCAATGAAGCATTGAAAAGGATTAAAGAAAAATCGGCTTAACGTCTCATCGGTAAAGTGCGCTACGGGCGTTAGTATGTAGTAGTATATACTACATAATATGTATTCCTATAGTACTCATAGTATATTTATGTTCTCTCCTGTAGCGCAATAAACCAACAAAAGAAATAAAAACCGGCAGGGCCTCGTTACTATAATAACGTTTTTCTATTTAAATTTTATTTTAAATTTAGTTTGCACACATGCAATTCACGCGTCGATTCTATGACGTCACTATCCTAGCATACACCTAAGCTAACTTACATTATCCACTCGCTTACTTCTCAGCCAAATACCTTCTTTCACTTCCCACGCTGTTTTCAACATAACATTGTTACAATTAGATAATATTGTCATCTCTGTAGCAATACTTTTATTTTTGTCTAGTCCAAAATTTTAAAAGAAATAATTCAATTTTAAAATATGATTAATTTTTAATATTTATTTTCGAACTCCAAGCAATTCACGCTGAAAAATGCTTCGAAATACATATTAAAAACTCCAGCAAACGTTTTTGCAGCTTTTGCAGCTAAAGTCCGTCGCGTGCTGATTTTAGTTTTAGTAACAAATCTCTTTCAATTTACTGTAATATTATTACAAATAATGTCCAATGCAAGTAAAATAATATTCTACTCTAAAAGAATACTAAATATAAAAAAAAAATTAAATAAAACAGTATATTTTTTTAGATAGTAAACAACATGTAAGAGTAACGATTCGTTTAAATTTACCCCGTCTATTCCATTTATGATGTAACATTTGGGGTAGTCCCTAAGTAATTGTAACTGGCGAGTTTGGTAAAGATTGCAACAAACTTACCACACGCCCCAAGTGAAGGCTCTCTTTCTTCTATCCGCTGGTTATTTTTAAGATATTCTGTTCTCAGATGACACTTTCAAAAGTATCTATAACACTCGTGAGCCAAACAATAACTTCCATCGCACCTACGTCATAGAAACGAACCAGGACACGTCATAATTTGTGGGCGCGCTTTCATAATCACACTCAATTAATTGGCGATGATAAATATTTAGACTTGGAATAATAAAATCAGTGTAATAATTTTTAAGATAAACCACTTTTTAGAATTCATGAGCGACTTAGAATTTACTTAGAATTGAAAAATGTCACAGAATTTAAATTTATTAAACAAAAATATATTAACTGATATTCCAATTTCTACGCAAAACTAAAGTGCACAAAAAAGATCAGAGCTCACTAAATAATTTACCATATCAATAGTTTATATAAAAAAATTCAACTTGGTAATTCCCACTTTCATATAAACTGGTCTCTTAATGAAGATCTTAGTTCCGTATTGATAAATTAATATCTAAATAAATTTCATCAAAAAAGCTGATCATAATAGTTCGTCTCAACCTGAAGGAACATAATCACTACAGAGTATAAATCAAAGTCGCTTTCTCTGTCCCTATATCGCTATGTATGCTTAAATCTTTAAAACTACGCAACGGATTTTGATGTGGTTTTCTTTAATAGATAGTGATTGAAAAGGGAGGTTAATAATTTATATGTATAAACGTTGACAGTTTTTCAGTAGTGTATTTAGTATCAGCACCCGTGCGAAGCCGGGGCGGGTCGCTAGTATATGTATAAAATGGTCAGTTCCCATTACAAAATAAGTTCTTGTAACTAATTGAAAACATCATAGTAGAAGGTTGAATTAAGACCGATACGGAATCTAAGATCTAAATTAGGACCAAATTTCAAACTTCAAGGCTAGGAACGAATATGTTTCAAAGTAGGCCACTGTTTGTACATAAGAATACACATAGATCAGTTTTGATAATGTTTATTCGCACCAGTAACAAATAAAATTGAGTTTCGCTTAGCTGTCGGCACGTATTTGGTCTTGCGTAGAGTCTGACGTCATTTGGACTCCATTTCATCTTAAATAAACAAAAATTTGTCTATTTAAGAACTACGATTGACAGTATTTCAAAAAAACGAGTTAGATTTACAGTAATTTATCACTGCATTAAATAATTCTCACTTCCCGTGAATATGAAGTCACTTATTTACATTTGCATCCATTAAATGAAATAACGAGAAAACCCTCAATACGCGCCGCCAGCTACACACACAAAATGTTCACAATTTTTTTTTTCAAAGAGTTAATACAAAAGTAGGCCCTGTGATATATCGAATTGAATATAAAAATATGTCATACAAAACACTTCGGTAAAATGAAACTTCATACATCATACATACAAACTTTATAATGTAAAAATAGAAAATCGATATCCGTTCCTAGCACTTCAAGTTTTAAAAGTACCTCAATTCCGAACAAAAAAACCAATCGCATTCCAAATTCATTACATCCTTTGTCGATTATTAATTTAAGTTTCAAGCAAAATTCTTAGATTAACACTGTCAATGCCAGTGTTCAATTATTTTAAATACATTTTAATACAATTTCAAGAAAATGTATGCTCAATTTTTAATTTTTTTCTAACTTAATCTATACTAATATATAAATCTCTGGAACTAAAAAATCGGATTTGAAAAATTCTTTTTGTATCTGATAGCTACATTCATGAGGAAGGTTTTAGGCTATCAAGCGTTACGTCACAATTCTTAACACGGGTGAAACCGCGAGGCACAGCCAGTATGTTATAAAATACAAATATTGTACCTCAATAGTTCAAATCTTTAAACAGAACGAATATCATCTTACGGTAGTGAAAAATTTTGCTTCTAGTATGTTACTATAAAAGAAATTTACTACCAATGTAAAATACTCAAAGACTTCCTAAAATAAACTTTCAATTTGTAAAATTATTAAACTAAACGCGAACACTCGACAGATTTGAATAAGATTTGTTTGAAATTGTATTAAAATGTTTCCAACTACTGAAATCTGTGGGTATAATCTACTGTTGACATTGATAGTGTTAAAAGAAATAATAATATATTAATGTCTTTGGGCGCATTTATAATAAGTTTTTTTTTAAATCTGAATATCTTCAGAAAACACCGTTGACACTGATGAACACTGAGCAGAGCTGAACAGCATCACGCACCCAAAGCGGTGGGGACCACTGAATGTCTGACAGTCCAAAAATTCAAAAATCTTAACTTTAAACGTGTCCAAAAACCAATATTTAAATCACTTAAAAAAATTTTTTTGGGGTAAGTTTTTACTAATAGAACTGAGCTGTGAGATTTACGCATTGATTGTGAACATTTAAAAATAATTAAAGGATAATAATATTTTAAGTCTACAAGTTAAACACAACTTTAACAGTTCAGAAACCCGCTGATGGTTTCTCAATAGCGTTAAAGAGTTGTGTATTTTGGTATTTAAATGTATGTGGAATCATTTTTAACGTGCAAATCTCACAGGAAAAATTCGCGTAGCCTAAACACGATGGCAATTGATGAGATCTTTAGAAACTACACAAAAAAAAAAAAAACAATATCTATTTACTGTCCGTCAATGGACTAAGTCAAACGGGATCTCGTGTATCTCTTTTAATATTGTCTAATCGAATCTTAACATTATAATGATTTAAGCGTTCACTTAAAAAGCAACAAAAACAACACTTTAAATATATTGATTTAGTTTAAATAATTATGTTGTCTATAACTAGCTGACTGGGCGAATTTCGTACCGCATATGACATAAAACACTAATGGGTGGACCACCCTTAACGTTTAGGGGTATGAAAAATAGATGTTGGCCGATTCTCAGGAGTGCAATCACGCACACCGTGACACGATAATATTATATATAAGATTAGTCTTCAAGCAACGAAGAAAGGTGTGATTGTAGAATAATTAATTACTATATATATCTACTCGTATTGTTTATTCTGTTTGAATTAGTCAACATTAAAAGAGATATATACACAAGACAATGGTGGGAAAGTCTGCCTCACCTCACGGCATAATATTTCTCTAAGAATAATTAGTAATAAAAAATATAGAAACGATTTACCTAACAGAAAAAAATAATAGTACAAAAGTAATCCGTGCACAGTATAACAAAAATTCCAAATTGAAGGAATTAAAATCGTCGGATTTCTCCATTTTAATAAAATGTAAAACTGAACGATTTCAACGTAGAAATCGGAGGGGTTGTTTTCGCATAAGATTTTTGGCTAATTTTATTGTATGAAGTCGTGTTTTTTCGTACTCTAGTAGACATGCCCGCAAAGCTGGTTTGTGTCAAGGTTACCTGCTGTTTAAAGATTAAAACACAAAGATAGAAATATATCTAAGGATAACTATACTTATTAATTGTTAGCCACATTGGCTACCCAACATAGCACTATGTAATATACATACAATTGACTAAATCCGAGAGTAAAATTTGAATAAATAATTTAATTAGAACGCTAAAAAGTTTTAAAACGATTCACTGAGCAAAACGAATGTGTTATCTACAAGACAGTTTTCTAGAAGAAAAAAAAAAAACCCTCATTGAAATATTACATATTAAACAAACAAAAAAGCAAATACCTCTTAACACAAACCAGCCAAAATTTGCCATATCGTGTACAACGGTAGATCATCAGCTGCAGTAACCACTGTCCATTAAAAAAATCACTTTACGTAAAAGGATGTTGCAATAACCGTAACAGAAGCACCGACCAATCTGGTTCCTCATTACATAAGCACGTCCATCGATCAGGTCAGGTCCGCTTGATGCAATCAATAGCCACTTCCGAACATACTACACATATTTATATTATAATCATAACATAAACATTTAAACTGCAAAAGTCGAAAGTGAAACGCTGCTAGTTACGAAATATAAGTTGGATAAGTGATAAAATTATTTTAAAAGTACCCGCATGTCCCGCATATTACTGAATCAAGCGGCCCTCGATACGTCCACGGCGTTACTAATCAAATGTGACACAAAGAAAATGGTTGCCAACACAGCAATAAGTGCAGACAACATTGCTTCGATACAACACAACACATTGCACGTCAACACATTATGTATACAGTAATCACAACGAAACACCCGACACACATGCAGGACGCTACATCCAGACATCTTTAATATTGCCATTAAAATCCAAAAACAATACAGTACAACCTCAACAGTCGTTTCGCATTTGACACTGGCCTTTAACAAACTATAGTTTTTCATAAACACTATTTCCTTACGAGGGACGATATTTTTTAAACTCATTTTTTGCAGGCGGGCATCCAACGACCTCAGCGGGCGGCCTGGACAGTATTACAAATACTTTTATAAAACGCTTACGATGCGACCGATCCAAAAAATTGTTTAACCAACATGTCCTCTATAAATAAAATATTAAAAATACAGCTAACAAGTTTACAGCGCGACACCGGATCGAGTCTCGGGCCCGGGCTGTTGCTGTGAGGGCTCCAACTACAAACTTAGAGTCCCGTTGGAGCTGCATCAAGGGTACATCGTGTATAACATCTAGTTTATAAAAAAATAATAAATAACAAGTGCGGAATCTCGTATTTATACAGCATACATCAGACGGCGACGCGCCTTCGACCTTCAAGGAAATTCGTAATAGAAAACCAGTGTGCTTATTTCAGTCATAAGATGCGCTGAACACTTCCAGTGGAGCATACGTAGAGAACACGCTTCACACTGTTGTACCGAAAGAGAAACACTCTCGACGAATCAGTACGACGCGACTACATACACTCTATTCTACTTACAAGCAATTCGACACTTTAACGTGACCACACACAGTCTACAACGGCGTGAAGTCTCTCAGGACAAAGAATAGAGAATATCTAGAAGCGTCAACTACAAATACGTTCCAATTAGATCACTTTATTATCGTCCATTCAGCACTCAATTTATCACATCGTAATTTTCAATGAGTTCAAACAGTTTCCGTCGCTTTCAACATACAATAGGGCAATGGCACAACCCGCGTAATTATTTATATTCCGAATATCTACACATTTTAGACACACACAGAACACTAATTGTTCGTAATAACGTCACTACGTTAAAGGCTTCTGGGGGGAAATATAGTCTTTACGGCATCGTGTTACAGTTCAAATTCGAGCCTTTCCCATTTAGTGGAGTGGGTTAAACGGGACATTTATTTATAGAAGTGGAGAGGTCACTGATCCCACGTGCCACCCTCACAAGTATGTGGATTCACCTGAAAATGTAAGAAACCCATGTAAGCTTCCAGAACGATTACATATGCCACAGAACTTTTTAACGATTAAGTTTTTAGGGTTCACGTAAAGGTATTTTATTATTTCTACAATTTTTATTACTTCAAAAAAATTTTTTTTTCATATACAAAGAGAATTATGTCAAATCAAATTAGAGGTTTATTGTCATAAGGAACAAAAAAAATTCAAGTGAACCCAAAAAAAAATCAACCGGAAAAATTCAATTTTAGAAACAGCCATTTCAAACGCCTTGACACTTTGACACATTTTACTGAAGAACAAGTAATTAACATTTAACAGTAATTAACTTTATAGCAAAACACACATACAAAATGTAATTCAAAAAGATCACACAGAAAGCCTAAAGGCGTTTAAAACACTGTACGTGGCATGTGTGATGCGTTCCGTTCAGCAAAGCGAATGTACAGCGAATGGAATGTTAATGAATGAACGAATGAATCGATCAATCGACATTGTTTCAGTGAACATTTACAAGACAATAGTCGTGGAACATTATTTTTGAGATTTTGAGTGAGCACAACTGATCTGTAAGAGCGTTGGGAGCTAAGTTATGCTTGTAAAATACTAAAGCGTTACTAAAATCGAATATAAAGAATATTATTATATTTTAAGAAATATAGAGAAACAAATGACAAAAAAATATTATGTTCAATCAAGAGTTAGATTCAAGAGAACCTTAAATCTTACTAAATTCACACAAACAATGTCCATCAGAAAGCTAATATTAAAACATTTACACATAACACACTCCACAGGGGTTGGGTATTGGGTAGAGCGACCACGGTATATACAAATTGTGGTCGTTCCGATAATAAGCAACACATAGTTAAGCTGAAGAGAAAATAGTTTAAAAAAAAACAGTTCTGAAAAAAAAAGTTCTTCATATCATAATATTTCCTCTTCAGGTTTACAATTCGTGTAATAATACTGTAAAAGAATTAAGCACTTGAGAAAACAGGTTTTTAATACGTTAATATACAATTATTATTATCTTACCAATGTTCCCTGGAATTTTTACAAGTTAGTACAATGTTTTTTGAAGAAGTATCAGTATTATTACACCCAAAGCATGCACATAAAATAAGGAGTAAAAAAAAATTATATTTTGAGAAACGTAAAAAAGAAATAAAACATAAAAAAAAACGTCACAAGAACTGAAACGAAACAACGGCAGATGTTTAGTGCGCGTCACTATGGGATATATAATTATATTAAAACAAGCATCGTACTGAATACCTAAGGAACCCTAAAGGTTACAGACAGTCAAGGGACAACGGTATAAAGCTGTGAACATATAAACAAAAAAAATAACCAAAGGTGTGAGAAAGCCACTGACCTCTACAATATTCTACAGTACTCTGGACTGGCATGACAGTTTTGAAGCGACTTGTCAATCGCCATTTTGGCGCTGATCGCTGTGGAACGCAGCGGTTAGTAGTGAAAGTAATCGGAACTAGAGCTAGGGATTGAACACTAAGCTCTATTACAATGGGCATAAAGCTCGATTTTAGTTCTGAGTACCTTCAATCAGCACAAGAATATGTAATTTCATTAGCCATAGCCCATCCAGAGTATAGAGAATGGAGATCAGTGGTGAAAGCTAATGATGGTGAGTGTGAAGGAGTGAAGCTGACTGGTTAGGGTGCTGTGAGAACATAAACATGATGTGCTAATGTGTGAGCACGCTTGTGACTTGTGTGGTTAAACAATTGTTTAAATAAACAGCTAATACTGGCGACTTTTAATTATATGCTACTGTTTATCGGATTGTTATTATTAATAGTCAAGTAAAGGAGAGCAAACTTTTTCTATTAATAGAATTGATGACAATTATCAGCATTTTTGACAATCCGTGCGATTTAAAATGAGTGAAAACTGCATTCTTTCATCGAGTACATTTCAGAACCGTTGCGAATCTTGATTTTAGTTTTCAATTATTTAAATATAATTTGTAACTTACAAGGTCATGTTTTCAGTCATCGTTCAAGTGACAAGCGTGTCTCGCTCGTCGCGTGTGTGTGTGCGTGTGTATATTTACGTGTCAGTGTGGCGCGTGGCGGCGGGCGACAGCTGGCGGTAGCGGCCCACGCGCCCGCGGCCCGGCCCTGCGCCAATGTACCAATATTCACGTCACACGTTACACCTTACACCCACCCCATGGCTGATAACCCACCCTCACACCCTATCACCAATAGAAATCTAAATAAAAACTCGAAAACTTTTATGTCATTTAGCCAGAAATGTAAATTTTTAAGTGACCCCCGATTACGCATTGATTCGTGGAAAAACTTAATACCGTTTCTAGTGCATAATCACTTAGATTTCTTTTAATCATATTCAATACAATCTACACAGTATGATGGGATGTGACGTTTTCCAACACCCGAATGGACAAAAAAATAAGTCAAATGCGTCACTAAAAATAAAATATACATCGATGGATGTATTTGTATTTGGACGAATTGCGAACTAACTGAATTTGATTACGTATTTCCAGTAAATATGCAGAAGTTTCGATGCAAGGCAAATAAAATTAAATGTTAAATAAATAAATTTTTAGATTAAAATTTTAAAGCATTGAAGCTTCCTTACACATACTCGTATATTACAGACATAAGTTATTTATTTATTGTTTGAAATAACATACAACCTGGTCGATAATAACTTTTAATTACCTCCGTAATATGATAGATTGAAATTGAATAAACCTGAACTTGAATAAATCCAGTCAATTCACAACGCATCCAACCGAATATTGCGTACAGACATGTGGGCAACTGCACCAAGATGCAAACTACTAATGTGTAATGGTGATATATTAATGCCAAAACCATGTTATGTGTAAGCTCCCATGACGTGGGGATCAGGCCATTGCTGTCCTTATATAACATCGACGTTTTCAGGAAAATGTCGAGACTTTAAATGTAAAAAAATACGAGACGGAATGAACAAAATGTAAGGTCCATTCACATACAGTTCATTCATATACTGTGGTTCTAAGCTGACGAAATGCACGCTGTTTTTTTAATTTTAAGAGCACAAAAACTATACTTCACATTTGATTGTATTATTTTAAATCCCATAATGAAGTAACCCTTAACTAACAAAATAATTAATTAAAAGTACGCAAACAAAACTAACGTAACTAAAGTACGAATTCATAACATGAAATTTCACAAATGGCGTGTGTCAGAATATTCTGGCCATATCCAAAATCTATATTCGTAATCGGTTAAGAGATCAAACATATTGTGATATCACTCGACTCCCCGTAAACAAAGTAGTGTACTATTCCTAAACATAATAAACTATAAAGATAATTAAAACAATTTACTTTCTAAGGACTGTCGTTGTGTACATCAAAAGATTTACAAACGATTTTCGCATGTACTGTTAGAAATTTATTTTACCTTTAATCTTCTATACGTATACAATCCTTTGTCCTGACTGACTGAGTGACGGATCAACTCACAGCCTAAACAGTTGATCGTAGACACCTCAAACTCGGAGGGTGTGTTCTTTGTATGACGTAGGTATCCGATAAGAAAAGATTTTCCGAAATTCTATCCCAAAGGTGGTGAAAAACGGGGGCAAAGTTTGTATGGGACACCGTGATTGGACCATAAAGGTCCAATCTACCATATTTTAGATGT
>DWQK01003472.1:0-11532 GCA_018231225.1 Noctuana stator | reverse complement strand
ACGTGGATGCGTCGCTAGTGAGGACTCAGTCATGAGGACTAAAATGTTCGCTTAAAATTATCTCCAGTGTCCTCAGTTTACATACAATTGCCCAAACTAGCTTACTCAGCGGCGAGTTTGAGAGTGGCATTGATAACTCCCAGAAAGAACTGTACTTGTTGTTGAGAACTTGTTCTCCCACCCGTTGTGATATAAGTTAATATATAGTTCCTAATGCTTTATATTATCATAACTTCCAATAATCATGAATATTTACTAACTACTGATCTCAACTTGGCGTAACACGCAAACGTGAAACTCGACGCTTTGGTACAATTCTTTGAATTCCTCACAATACTGGATAGCAGTTCTAGTTAAGTGACATCATCATACCTTGAATGTCAGAATAGACGGTTGAATTTGGAATGCAGTACAGTCCTTGACGTGACAAGAAAGAATAACTATCCAGGTAAATTTAAATAAATACCTACAGTTGACTTATTGACGACATCGTAACTATAAGGGCTGCATTAATAACAGAACTGTGGGAAAACAGCACATCAAAATATAAGGAAACATTATGGAAGCAGTTACTACAGAAGTTTATGTCATTAAAGTATAATATTCGCTCGCATCTACAACATAAAAGAACTTTAGTCCTCGAAAGAAAAAGAATTACGCAATAGTTCAGTTAAGAAGGTCGTAATAAAGGGAATCTTAATCCTGCAAGAAAAACAGCTGAATTTGGGGGAGGGCTGAGTTAGTGCCATGTTTACGTTCGCGTTGGGAGCCAGCCAGGGTGCTCCCATGAACAGCCATGAACCCGTAGACACAGTAACGACGAGGAACGATAGAAAACAGAGCAGAATAAAATGTAAACCAAGTCTTGACCAAACTAAAGATATTCACTAAAGAATATAAATTAACGAATGCGCAGACACAAAATGATTTATCTTCAGAAGACAAAAGTGCGGATTAGGAATACTTATATTTTTTTATACAGTGAAATTATCATGTTAATGAAGTCATACTCGGAGCAGATATAAAAAACTGAATAATTTAAAAGTAGATTCTCATTGCAATAATGAAGGAGTATCTCAGAATTAAAATACTTATAAACACTATTGAACACTTACTATAACCGGTCATGCTTTATATTGTACATGAGTACATTAAATCTTTACCGCTGTCACCTATAGGATTGACACATACATGATCGATATATCTGTCAAAGTGCCCAGTTGTGGGCTGATTTCCAGCGACCAGCGTATGACTGTTGTGACACATAATATTGTAGATAGCCAGTAAAAAAATATTATACTACCTATAGATAATGTATATAAATTAGTTACAGTATAAGATTTTAGGCTTAATAAATAATAATCATTAATTTATTATTTGTAACAAACGAATATCTTTGATTGTGAGACCTGTGCTTTTTTACGCGAATGCCTAAAGATGTATGTGTGTAGGGACTGCGAATTTTAATAATCAAAATCCTTCTTACAAGGCGACGCTAAAGGCGAATTTTGGCAACGCGTGCAGTAGGTATTAAGCAAATATTCCTGACTAAGAAATTTATGGGAAAATTGTTAATATTTTCAAAGTTTCGACAAAAAAGGCTGGTACGGTAACATTAAGTCCGCATTTATACCACTTAAAATTCCTGCATCGGAATGAACTACAACATATAAATGATCAAATAATAATTGCTGTAACAAAAATGATAATGCTAAACTTGTTTCTGAGTGAGCCTGATATTGAATAACTAATTGAAGTGGATATGGAGAAAGGTAATTTTTACAGCTTAAACTAATTTCGGCCAATATTTTTATAGAACTTTTTTTTAATAAATGTTTTTAATACATGATTCTTTGAATTCTTTCTTAAAATAAAATGAACGTACCACAATATATTAATGGAAATTGCATCCAAATCGGTTCAGCTGTTTCTGAGATTGATTAGCAAATAAATGCACAAACTAACCGACACACAGACAAAAATAAGTCATTGCTTTCTTTTGCGTTAATAAAGACCCCCAAATAATAGGTTTCCTTAAATACGAGATCTTCCACATTTTCCATATGCAGACAGCGATCAATTACAATTTTACTATATGTATAGATAAATAAATGAAATTAATACAAACTCTGTGGCTTTATAATATGAAATGCATCGAGCACGTTTGTGGGAAACGTGGCATTGATAATTGCGGATAGGGGCGTTGGCTGAGATAATTAATTTTCATACGCAGTTCATATTTTACAATCACAAATCATTATAATATGCAATAAATAAATAAAATCAATGAAACAGATGGCAGACGACGAATCAACTGTTTTTTAGAATAGCTTGAAAAAGCCATAGCTTGGACAAGGCATATTTTGGCAAACTTTTTAAGGTTTGGCGTGCCAAAGAATGACCACCCATAATCTTTAATCGTGAAACAATCAAGTAGAGTTTCGGCAGAAAGAGTTTCAGAATTTCCAAATAAATTCAGCGGTCAATAGGGACAAAATACCGTGCAACCTACATTTTCATTAGATTTAACGTATATGTAACATATAATTATCATTCTGAATGAACTTGAACTATGCCGTGCGACGTGCTAAAAGTTTTTCACTTAACATATTATAGAAACCATGAAACTATGGATTATTCACGAAAAGTTTCCTAGTTTCGATATAGATTCATAATGTTTCCGGTGATAAAATGAAATGCCAACGCATATCAGACAAACAACACGGTCACGGAGTGACATTGGAGTATCCTATCAAAGTTAACGGACCAATTTGGGCCAGAGAATCCCGAAGGACGTCAGAAATCTGACAAATAAAGCCTTATACTTATCTGGGTTTTCGTCAGCGTAGTTTTCGACGACAAGTGAAAAGGACATGAAATCTCCGAGGACGTCACAAATCTTGGAAGGAAAGGCATTGGTGTTACAAAGCTTCATTGGAGTGCTAAAAGTTTGCTTAAGAAATAAGTGGTTTAAGCCAATGCTTTTGATAGTGAAAAACATATAAATCGGTGACTAAAATCAACATACTCGTGTATTTAGAATTAGAATTAGAATAACTTCATTCGAAAAATATCGATAAAATAAGGCTCTTATAACGAGAATGGGAGTCCCAGCTAACCCAGATCCAACAGGCACTGCAATCAGGTTTGATTTACTGCTGCTCTAAACTAGGTAATAACCAGACTAATATACAATTACTATTAGCTTAATTAGAGTAACACCTTCATTAGTCTCTTGATATTCGATGTTAATTCAAAGTTGAAAATTGTTTCAAAAACTTGAAGAATAACGTAATAGGCTTATTAATAAATTGCACGTTACAAACTTAAGATGCCGAGTCATTGAATGGCAAACATGCTGCCTAGTTAGAAACAGCGGTCGCATAAACTGCAAATGACGTAAATTGATTGTGAAATAATCTAATCGCCAGTGTCATCGCACTGCAGGCATTGGTGTCACAGACTTTGTACTTTTGCACCTATTTGTGTATACGAGGCGTTACGATTGAAACAAATTATGGGAGCCTAACTACGCCGTCACTAATTGGAATGTACCTTGAAACTTTATTCTGATTTTGACTTGTACTTGTCTACGGTATCCATACTAACATTATAAATGCGAAACTAACTCTGTCTGTGACGTTATCACGGCCAAACCGCTGAACCGATTCTGATGAAATTTAATGAGATACTTGAGTGTCTTGGGATGAACAATAGGCTACTTTTTCTCCCATTTTTTTTTTAGGTTTTCCAGGAATTAAATTATTTTACGAAAAGGTCGCCGAAATTTGAAGTCTACTTGATTGAGCATAGGCTAGTCAACAATACAAGAGATGTGGTACGATACGTATTACGTAATAGCTATACGTATTAAATTCATCGCGTATTTCTCCACATGTACAAGTTTTATTTAAAGCAAAACAAAATAAAACATTTTAAGTTAAAACATTATAGATCGTAGATAAATTTTAATTTACTGAGTAAAACTTTAATATTGAACTTTTCGGCTTGGGGCTAGACTTTACAACGTTGCTCAGTTAAAATCGACCTCCAAGTGATCTGACCTTGTTCAAGTAATTTATTAAACTCTCGACTCGTGTGACCTTCATTTCATAATCTCACTGAGAACCGACCGCATTGCGTGGTTGATAAACCGTAGTGGAAATAGGTACAAAATTTAATTAACGAAGTACATAATCGAACATGGTCCGTAAATCTACGGCGTTTTGACTTTGACGAGTGTACGCATGCAAGTCCAGACACACTTTTTTAAAGCAACAGAACTGTTATTAAAAACAATTTAAGGTAACCCTTTATTATTTTCCTTCTTGTTCCAAAGCAGTTTCGAGAGAAGTAATAACTAATACATTATCTAGGGAAGAGATTTCCAACTATTTTGGGCTCTTCTCCAAAATTGACACATCAGACAAATACCCCAGAACCCCAATACCACATTACTTCCTATCTCTAATTTTAATTAAAGTATTAGTCATTCTCATAACAAGTTGGTACATGTGACAAACTTACCTATACATACAGTATCTTAACAGTTTCGAATAAGGACTTTTGTTAATTTACCAGGAGTCGATTTCTAGATCTTGTCGACACCCAAAATCAGTTTTCGATTATGTCGACCTCTGGGAAACCGATTTCGATCAGAAGGAAAGTGAGGGGTGGGATATAGAACACTCCTGGAATTCCTGATCTTATATACTATCAATACAAATGTTTGCTTAGCATACCCTCATAAAAACATTAGAAGGCGACCTTTCAAAGAATAGTGTTACTAATTTACAATAATTAGGTATATTTCTCGTCCTAATTACTACTTGGTTTACAAACAGTTAAGTAGCAGTCTGCAAGTAAGCTATCATTCGTACCATTCCTATTATCTTCAACAGCATCGCTTATCTCAGCGAGCGACCATTAGCTAGCTAGGTATACATACAACTTTCTACAATTTCAATGTTTTTCTCACCGTGACTCATGAGCGAACGTAAGCCGGCGACTTGGCGAGCAATTTGAATAAATTTCGCTGACTTCCGTCGATGCCGTTTTATTTTTAAGAACGTAAGCTTCCGATACGAACTGTTTGTCTACTTGTTTACTTCGAGCGTGGTGGTAACTAAAAGGATGGGTTTTAATTGAAGCTTCAATTTCAGTTTTTTTTCTTTTTTTGTTGCAGGAGTCTTTCGACGGTTGATGTCGTCGTAGGCATTAATGCTTATAAAGTTATAAACAGCTCTCTCATAACCGATCCTGGTGTTTCGGATAGGTAGAGTGAATGCCGGAAATACTATAGGTATTTTATGCGACCATTTCAGTCCGCATGAGTGAGTAGCAACGCTTCCACGTATGATATCAGATAGGAATTTACTCCTATTAGAGGTCGGACGTGATTGTCTATTTGTTTCAGTAACTACTATACCTCAAGTGGCATGCTCGTTGCATTGAAAAAAGTATTTTTTTTTGTTTTCTGGTTACTGGAATAACCGTCAATTTGTAATTCATAAATTGTTCGCTTCGTTATTTTTCTTAGTGCCTTGGTTATAATCTGCTGTCAAGAGTCACGAGACAAGCGCTCCTTCGAGCGCATCTTGGCAACATCTCGAAAGAAGAATGTACTGAGTCATCGGGACTCAATAATAACAGGCTCAGAAAAACATGACGTACACGAAATAAAATTGTCGATGGGTTTAGATGGAAATGAAAAATGTACCCATTCTCTTAATGGCAGAACATTTTCTGTACATAGATATACCTACCTACCAACAATGCCCTAAAGGTTTTTTGAATATTCAGCGCAAAATTAAACATATAATTTAACTTCCTCCATTATACCTACTTACTGACCTTTGAAAAATTACTACAAAAAAAGGACAGAATTAGACATAGTACATAATACTATATATTATATTGTAAATAAGTTCTTCGTGATAAGATATGGAGATCTTATCTTCGAGATAACTTAAGAAACCTTGGTATGATTTTTGTTTACTAGGACACGTTTAAAACTACATACCATTAGGTAGGTACCTATATAACCTCGTAAGCGAAATACCTACCTACAAAAACTAAGAATCTTCATGTTTTAATTTCGTAAACCATGTCAGATATAACTGAGAGTATGTTTAGAGTCTTCAATGGTCGACCGTGGTACAATGAGGGTAAATATTTTCATGTAGTTAAGAAACTATTTAAAATAATTACCTAATACTTCTGTATCATGTACCAACTAGACAAGTCAGTTTTAACAGAATTATTATTTTCCTGTTCAAGATATTAAATTATTGATTAATGAGTATTATGAATAGTATGACTAACGAGCTATTGGTAATTACAGATACCGCTGTCATGTAGGTACCTATCTACTGCGTAATATTGTTAGTTATGTAATGAGTTTTACTAAGAACAAATTATGGAGAATTGACGTTGTTTTTTTTTAATTTTGACAACGTTTTCTAGGCAAAAGATTTAGTGAGGAATGTAAAGCCGTTAAATAGTACTGCCATTTATCTCTATATAAATCAATACGTGGAAAGAAATACATTTGTATTAAATACATTATTCTTGCTTGCTAAGGAGTACAGAATGATTAAATTTATATACACCTACAATGTGTGCAGCAAATATAATATTAAATTAAATGGTAACGGTCGCAAACTCGCCAATAGATGGCGCTACAAGTTACAGAATTTATTTATAGGTACTTACTTCCATTACAAGTACATTCCATTACATAAAGACCAGACATTACGTCCGTTCATTTTAAGTGTCTATGGGTTGTGGTTGATGTTAAAGAGTAATTCTATAAATTAGAAACTTTCTTCTATCGTCATGCTAACTACCTAATATCACAGTCATAATTTCTAGGAGGTACCTACACACACGATCATCGTAGTCCAGGATCTGCCTTATATAAATATAAAGTAGTATAAATAAATATTAAATATCTATCAATGGATAGGTAGGTAGTAGCTAATATTAGGCTAATATACCTTAGATTTCACGAGCCTAGCTATCATGATAGTAGGTACCTACCAGAAGTCTATTAGAAAGATTTTCCTCATTGGTTTCTCGTGTAGCTTTCGAGTTTCAAGTGAGTTCGTGAAACACATTAATCTTTGATTTTCGTAAGCAATTCGTAGGTATTTGACTAATAACAGGTAAATCACATAAGTTACACAGTAAGTAGGTACCTACCACCTTATCGGCCTTTCCCGACCAGCTTACATTGAGGATCTTTATGTTGTCTGTCAAATGTACGTTACTTGTTTTGTTTTTAAAATAGGTATTTATCTAGGTACTTTTACAATATCTAGGTAGGTACCAATCGAAGCTCGTAGGAAAGTAGGTATTATAATGTGAAGTAGCAGACGAGCATGCAGGCCACCTGGGGTTAAGTGGTCGCTGCCGCCCATGGACATCTACATCCAACCTTGAGCAGACTCGTGCCCTGCCCGAGGTCACATGTAGTTGCGCTGCTACTGCGGAGGCTGATGTTCGCCTCATGTAAAATGCCTACCAGCATTCAGTTTATTAGGTAAGTAGGTACCTACCGAATGACTCAAACGTTAGTTTTATGATTCATGAGAGTGGGTACGTATTTAGTTCCAAGACACGATATTAAAAAGCCTGCTCATGGGCTCATTATAAAGTGAGATCTATCTAGCTAACTACCGACGTTACTCATCACGACTATCATACCTATTGTGTTATGGAAAGTCACTACCTACCTACCTAGTAGGTAGGTTACTAACATGACGTGATGAGATGAATCTCATACACGCAATAGTCTCCCTGTACTGCTAAATAGGTAAGTAGAGACCTACATTACGATTAACGACATCCTATATAGGTAGGTATAAGTTATTCGAAACAGATATTACAAATTTACAACATTGTTGCAACCACGTGGCACTTATGGACAGGTATTAAAACCAAGTAGTTAGCTACTATAACATTCTACCCAACGACCTACATACAAAATGATCAATAAGTGCATTCAAGTTTGAATTCACTCACCAATACTCGAGAAGTTGAACTGGCCACACAAACTGTACTGTCAAAAGCACGAAGATGCACCTGCACTCCTGGCTATGTGCGTAGGTACGTAAGATGGTGAAGCGTTAGATACTATTATGTTCGGCCAGTGGCCAGTGGGCATCGAACGGCTCCACGTCAGACACAAAACAACCCAAATCCGGTACCTTGAAACGATGTCTATGAGGACCTCCCCTGAAGGCGCCGACCACACCATTACACTATGCACTACACGAACAAAATCACCTGAGAACGAACACCATCACACGCGGTTCAGGAACTCGGCTCCCGAATGATAACGCGGCCAAACAAAAAAAAACCGGGGGTCCTAAGAAGGTCGAATCTGGTATTTTTTTCTGTTGAGCTGGCAACGTCGCGCCGGTGGCCGGACGGACGCGCGTTCGGTCCGCGCGCCGCTCATTGGCCAAATGCGACGGCGGCCATCGCTGCGCGCCAACCGTTCGCCCAATGAAGTCGCGCCCCGCACGCCCCGCCCACATCCTCTTAGCCTGTTGAATGAACTTTGCGGCAGTCGTGCCGTGACTGTCTGCGGAAGGAGTCACGTCAAATCTACTTGAAACTTGGAATAAAACTTGAGCGCATGTGTCGAGATTCGTTACGTTAACTCGTGATTTGCTGGGATGATATAAAATTAAGGTAAAGTAATGCAGTGAGCACTTAGGAACACACAATAAACAACTAAAATACAAGTGCACTACGTTGTAAAAGAGTAAACATGCTCTAAAGTCAGATATTCTCACCAACACGATAACTTCAATTTATGAAATATTTTTCTTTGCATCAGTACCTGAAAGGAAAAAAAGTAAAATAAGATTATGTGAATACTCAACAACTTGAAAGTAGCTTAGGTATTGGAGAAAAGCACATTTAAAATATTAAAATAAATATGAAATCATGAGCAAATTTTAATACCTACCAGTACCATTTAATTAAATAAAAATATTTTCTTATTACACCATTATTATGTTTCATTCCATTCTACAGTGATAGATAAGCCAGCAGCCGATCAATGGCCTCAGAAAGACTAGCATTTTATAATCATAAATAATAATTCAATTTTCTAATTTGTGCTTTTTCAGATATTTTATGCTAAACAAAAAAAAATCCAGTTTAAATGTCTCAAAATTATTACCGACATACGTATTTTGTTTTATACGATAAACTTATCATTTAAGCTGAAGAATTTATCTACTATTTTCGTAGTATTTTTTTATTAAAGGAATTCCATAAAAATTTCGAGTGTAGGTATTTGTTTACTTTAATAAAATTCAGTTAATACCTCAGCAGCCTTTTTAATTCTCTTTACATATAATCAGGTATTTTTATGGACACCTAAATATATTTAACTTGTTCATTAAATTAAAAAAAATCATATATAATCGTAATTTATTTCGATAGCATTCAATCAATGTCATCAACAAAAACTGCGTGTACTCGTGACGACAGTTCGCCGCTAACTGGGAACTGGGCGAGTGGAGCGCGGGGAGGAACGCAGGGTGGCGGGCGGAGGGATGCGTACGTAAGGTTATTTATAACGGGTCGGCAACTCGGGACTCGGGGAGAGAAAAACCGATTTTCAAGTAAAAACGTAGGTTTTTGAAACAAGCAAAGGATTTAGCTCTTTTTTTCCCTCCACATTGGTGTTGCCTACGTTTATCTAAAGATTTCTGCAGCGCTGAAACGGCATTGAAACCCCCTTAGTTAATCAGGATTAAGTATTATTACTAAAGACGGCAGTAGTCTTCAATACTCTGAGTGAAACAAAACTAAAGATAAATACTTGCCACAGAGCTCTGCTAACCACGCTTAATGCTTTGAAATGTATTGTTCCTTAACGATATTGTGTCTTGGGGACACTGAAGCATTAATCCATTCTATCTAGTATTTTTTTCTAAATACATACAGTATTCCTTAAACGCACATAATAATATGCCTCGTACCTACTTACAATACCTATCTAGGCTTCACAAACCGCACCTAATGATATGGTGCAAGCCCGCGGGGATAAGGCACAGACCGTACCATTAATTACGGGTCGGGCCGACACAGAGGTCGGTTCATATTTCCGGAATGTATACCTTCTCTAGGGAGGTTGCGAGGTTGCGAGGTTGCTTAGCAACCGGAGTGTACCCTAACTCCCAGCACGATTCGAGGAAATGTTCAATACTTGGGACTTTGGGAGATCTGGATGCATTTCCGTGTAAAAGAACTTCAGTCGGCGGACAATAATAGTGTAGGTAAGAAGATTCATCTACGGGAAGTACTGACTGGGACTGTGAATGCCGCAATGCAGGTAAACGTTAAAAGGATTTAAGGATACTTGAAGTCAATCATTGGTCGAAATTCGACCATTATTCTTTTTGTAATACAAAATGTATTTGATAAAAAATATATATTTTTTAAAAGCTCAATTTGGTCGCGGGACTCAATCTCTTGAAAAAACGTCTGTAGAATGTAGTGTGTAATGCATGGCAGTGTGTATAATATTTTGTTTATTGATTTTATAAATTTTTTATGCATTATTAAAAAAAAAATATTAGTATTGTGCACTCCTTCTCCACATGATCTATAAATATGCTAAATCTCAGCTTCCGCCGTGAGATGTAAGATGCTAAAAATGTATTCAAAATTATCACTTCAAGTAAGTATTACCTAATATACCTTAGATTAACGGCATCAAACATAAAACTAGTGCCTTCTCTTTATAACTGTATGCCGCATTGTATCACTAATATAGTTGCGACCTTAAGATGCCTCAGAGAAAAAGTTAATTAACCATAATTTCGTGTCTATTCCTTTTGTACTGGCTGTGGTCTTAACGACTTAATAGATATAATACAATACAATCAGTGAATCAGTCAGTAAACAAGATTGTGCAGACCATTTAAAAAAAATTGAGTCTATTCTAGATTTATTTATTCTAAAATCTGCTGCAATCTTGTTACAAAACCAAACCTTGAGCATCCACCGCGCTGTTTTAAGGGTAAATTTGGGATCTACGTTTGTTTAATATGCCTTTTAATACAAAAATACTGGGCCCTCATAAAATATATTTAATATAAAAACACAATACGTAATACTTCAGTTTGACGAACGCCGAAGGGGATTCGCTGTTTTACTGAGCCGTAGGGTTTTGTGTTTCGCAAATAATCTCACCGAAGCCATATTATATACACTGCCTTCGTTTTATGTCGCCTTGGTACCCTCTTGCGAAAGTTAACGTTTTGTTCGTAAAAAATTGCGAAGACGAAAGAATTGGGTTTTTTTATTATCCATTGAAATTATACGCAGAGTTCGATGGCCGAGTTACAAACTTTTTAAACATAATGTATGTACCTAACTACGTATTAAATTGTTAAAGAATAGCAAGAGACTAATGGAGGCATTAAATCTAATGAAGTTTATTGCAATTGGACGTTGTAGTAACTAACGGCTTTCAAATTTAAAAAGCTGATATCTATAAATGCA
>DWQK01003471.1:0-11532 GCA_018231225.1 Noctuana stator | reverse complement strand
TGCAGTGGATTAATTACACGCATAAAATGCAGATATTTTGTCCTAATAATTATATTATATTCTATGTTTTTATAGTAAAAAAATACATGAAATGAAAAATTAAAATCGATTTCTACAGATTTCAAATTCGATTGAGAATTTGAGAAGCTTTTATCCCAAATCAGCTTTCAAAAGTACAAAAACGAAGTAGCTACATACAAATTTTATAAGCAAAGTAAATTAGTCATGTTATTAAGAAGCAAAAAGAATTTTAATAATTAGATAGTCGCAATTAAATTGTATTTTTATACGAAAAATAAAACGAGTAGTTTATACGAAAAGAGTTTGGATTAATTTTTTACTAGAAAATTATATACATATATACGCTTTTTATACTGTAGGCACTATCCTAATAATAAGATCTGGTTATTTATTGTTCCGTGTACTTTTAGAAGTAAGTTTTTACCATATACTATATAATACATATAGTACATACTATATATAATGGACCAATATGAAAAGGCACGTATTGTTACCTAATTATCATGATATTTCAGTCCACATTTAAAAAACTAGAGGTGCATACAGGGTTTGAACCCGGTCCCACCTAAACGGTAGGCCTAAATTTAACCACTAAGCTATCACTACTTAACATGCAGTTATAAAATTGTTTTTAACTACGACTATGTTCTTTGTCATGTTAGTTTTTATACGTTATATTTATATATTTGTAGTGTTATCTCAAGATAATTTTCCAATTTCTAAAAACATGATATCAAATTAGGTAACTATACGAAGTAACAGCATATATCTTTCATTGTTATCTGTTAACGCACATTAGTTTTAGTAAAATTTTACTTTTTATATTGACTGGGCCATGTCTTCGGGCCACCTGTTATGTGGTCTCTTTAGCAGCTTAATGAGTGGTCACATGTCATGGTTAACTTTAGCAAGAAGCTAGTACTGTTGCTATTAGAGGCGGTACTTTCATACAAACAACAGAAACATATTTGAAGTATTAACTAGAGCATGTCTGAAGTACAACGGAAACATATCAGAAGCACTAACAGACACAATGACATGTCTGAAGCACTAATAGACACATATCTGAAACACTAACAGACACATGTCTAAAGTACTAACAGGCACATGTCTGAAGCACTAATAGACACATGTCTGAAGCACTAATAGACACATATCTGAAACACTAACAGACACATGTCTGAAGCACTAACAGACACATGTCTGAAACACTAACAGACACATGTCTGAAGCACTAACAGACACATGTCATGTCTGAAGCACTAATAGACACATGTCTGAAACACTAACAGACACATGTCTGAAGTACTAACAGAACTAACCATTGCACACCACTAGTTGCTATAATGATTAGTGTACTGTGTATAGTTTTTGTAATACACATAATAAGTATCTATTTATGATTGCAATGAAATTTATATGTTCTACATATGCCATGGACAGTTCAAATTTTTGTACCAGACCATTCTTTCATGTACCTTTCATGTATTTGTTACTTATTTTAAGTTGTGTTCTATTTTTTTTTTTAGTTATTAAGGTGATTTCAAACTTATAATGTAGTTTATAGTGCCAAGGTTTACTTTTTTATGTCACAGAATAAATTCGTTGTCGGTCGTTAAACGGGAGTCCCTGTATATAATATAATGGTCGTCAGTTTTTACTTTTTATACGTACTTTTATTGAATTCCGTTCATTTTGAACTGTTTTTTTTTTGGACTCGTAAATTCATTATTCAAATCTTTGCATGATTTAATTTTTTATTTAGATTGAAAAATTTAATCAAGTCTTGTTTTTATATTTAAATGTAAATTAGGTCCTTCAATTTAATGAAATATTTATTATCTTGAGCAAATTTTATATTAAATTCTCTTATCAGAAATCTTGTAGTCATAGTCATAGATTTAAATCTATGGTCGTAGTTGTATAAGATACAGCAAAGGATGAACCTATAAAGCTGGCTTTTGCCTCAACTGTGCCTTAAAAAGTCAATGTAAAGATGACTTTTGTTAATAATAATTGTGATTGTAATAAATATAGAATATGTTAACCATTGCAAGTGCCTTGTAAAAGATATTTAGAAGCTATTTTTTGTAAATATATTATTTATAGTCATTTTTATTATGCTGTTTTATTTCAACACACTGCTTGTTACATAAGCATGTACCTTATGTCAAAGGTGGTTAGGTTTGTTCTAGAATACATTGCTTAAATTTAACTTAATTTAATTTAACTTTTTACCTGATTGTGCCTGTTTTAGTGTGTATACATAATACATCTATAATAGCATATAGTTAAATTTATGTGTAATATATTTCTTTTGCAGAAAGGTGAAAGATTCTTCTTAATTATTTGTAATACTGGCTATAATAAAAATTATAAAAAGTAAAAAGGCCAATTTAATAAGTTTGAAAATTTTATGCTTACAATTTTTCATGCGGTCAAGTTTTTTTTAAATACCTTGTACCAGTTAGTGGATCAAATGTCTGTTTAGGTGAGTCAAGCTGAATTGCATTATCTTGCTATCACTGAAAAAGGTTTAGATAAGAAGTTGATAAATAAAAAACCTTTTAACATACATAACTCCATGTTTAATTTAAAAAATATAGATACACCAGAATCTTATAACAATATAATCAAATTCTATATTACGATTGTATAGAATATAATTATAATAAATCATTATTATGTACAATACTTAAAAGGAACGCAGTTAACATTCCCAACAAATAAATTATGAACATTTTCACTTGCAATCCATACAGAACTTATTCAAAGACCATTTAACTTAACTGTAGCATAAAATCTCTATAATTTAGAGCATTATAGTTGCATATAGATTGGTGTTAATATGCTAATATGTAAATCTTATAGTAAGCTAGAAGCTTACCACCAACCAACACAGCCTTTGTGGTACAGTGCCCAGCAGTGGGACCACAGAACTGAGGGAGAAAAAATGACATAAAATGCCCCTACACTCTTAGTACGAAAATCAGTGCGGCAACTTTATATCATTGGTAACATCATCAATGTCCTTTTGAGTAGCATAAATGCCGCTATGGGATTATAGCTACGAGGCACACAGCAAAACACTGTTAGGCACTACCCTCTTCGGGTTGATGACTTCTATCATGTATGTACTTCGTTCATCCTTCATTTTTAAACTATACAAGAACTTAAAATGTGTCAATTTGTGCCAAGTATGTAAGCGCTAAGATGCATAATTGATATAACTTTGCAAACATAGACATGAAAAAAAAAAATTGTTTTTAATTTGTATTACATATTGTCAAGTCTACATGTAGCTGTTACCTAACATCCAATAATTAAATTTTATTTGCAATAACATCAGAGAAGGTTGTTACATCGATTGTTCTAGAGATCAATAAAATTATGTCTTGTCACCTGTTAAAATAAATTAACATTTCAATTGATTATGTATAACAATAATATAATTTACATTGTTATTCAGTAAATTTATTTGTCAAATTACTTAAAAATGAGTAAGAAAATGACGGAAATAGATGAAATGGTATGCATATAGTATATAGCACATGCTAATAGCAACCATAAGCAATATACATTTCCAGAAATCCTTAAAAAAAATATTTTATACAATACTGTGCATAAACATAGCCCCAATGAATCAGACATCTTAGGCAGTTATTGGTAGGTAATAATACCCAAATTTTCAATCACCTTTTTTAATTGCCTTAGAATAAGGCATGCATTTGAAAGGCAATGAATGGCCTTACGTAAAGCAACCAAGCTATGATGTAGCAATTTGTTGAAATAAGCAATATTTTGGACCCTTATTTAGAATATACAGACTAAAACAGGTGCCTATTTTAATATTCCAAAGGAACAGACTGCAATATAGATCCTACTTCAGGTAAAGTATTCAATGGATGAAAATATGAATAATATGAATATGTATTAATTAAAATCTGGTTAATGTGAAGGATGATTTGGTACTGAAATCTTTCACTAATATCTGCTGCCATCTAGTATTAATACAGTTCTGTATTCCATATTATTACAGTGCGCAGGACAATTTTCTCACAAACAATGTAAAATAAAATAATATTTTCAATAAATTAAATAATGCAAATGATTGCGGCAGTCCGTCTTTACTCTTTATAATTATTTAGCATCTACAAGCGTCCTTGCAGCTCTATTATTTACAATGAAAATGCAATCCCAAAAATTGAGGCCTCACGAGTAGACGCGGACAACGATAGAGAATCTATCAGATACTACACACAAAATAAGGCGTCATTCCTTCAGGCTTTATTGTACAACCTCTTGTAACTAACATTAGACCCGCTGTCACAGAATTCGTTCATAATTATCCTACAAAGGAACAAGTGGAACATGACTATGAGAACAATTATTGAGACCCAGAATAGGGGATTGAGACCACCTAACGAGTGGCCATGCTTGTGAAGAGCTATCACATGATTCTCACGTGCGGGAGCCCCGACTACTTCATACGCGGGAATTGTATGTCTCAGCTCCTCCATATGTTGTTTATCGGCTGTTATGTATAGTATAGACGTGAATGGTTTAGTTATTTTCACAGGGAAGTATTTCCTGAACTGTCCTAACTGGACTGGGGCTTCGAGACAAGCAGCGTCACAGGCATAGTATGACTTGTCGGATCTATCTAAAGCAACAAATATGGCCGCTTTATTATCCTCTTGCAGCACAACACTGATGTTCACATGTGTCATGTTGCCATAGTTCACGCGTCGGAATAAGAAGTCTCTGTGCAGCTTTGACGGATGCATGTTATATTCCAAATGCTGGTTTTTAAAGTGCAAGCTGCCAAAACTGAGTATCATGGCTTGATTGACCCCACTTGCACCGGCCTTGAGCAACTTATGACACCCCTGCTTCTCTAGAGTCAGCATCCACACCTTCGCTACAGTATTGAGGTTATTTAGTGAATTTAATGGTTTCCACAAATTGATCGCATCTAATGTTGAAAAGCCTCCATAGCACCCTTCAGAATAAGTCAATGTTCGCAGAATCTCTGATTTGGTTGCTGGTTTGATGTTCTCCTCGTGTTCATAACTCCTCACTTGAGATAGTATGTTGTATATCGTTGCATTGATGCGGTCACCGTTTATGGCGCCTTCTGCTTTTGAGTCTGATATATAAAAGCCGGTGTACCAAAGTCCTTGCCATACCCTTGCATGATTATCTCGGAGAGCTCTCACGGCTCCTTGTTCACTGGTGAGAGCTATAGCTTTCTCCATTTCACTTATTGCCTTCTTCTCCACTATATCCTTTTGTTTAGCGTAGTCCGACCTTTTAAGACGGCTGTATTGTACTGTGGTCAGGACCAGAACGTCTATGGCGTCTCTAGCATCGATATCAATTGTGTTATCCATCTTTCTGCAAACCACTGACACAGCCAAGACGTTATCGCTATCTGGTATAGTGACCATTCCAGTTACCACTTCATATTCCTTAATATCTACACCTTGGTGAAGTTTTATTATCTGTTTAACTGATGTGGGCCAGTCGGACACACGAGGTGTCGATAGACGCATTGACTTAACATCCGTTGTGGGATTGCTGATATACATTTCTTGGACAAAGAGTGATGGTATGGTTCTGTGAGCGTAATAGTGGTATGCAATATGCAGACCACTGCCGCTACACTGAAATCTATGTACGATGCCCTTTTTATACTCAACCACAGTGGACTCCTTCATCTCATAGTCATCTACAATGTATAAAGGGTGGTAATACACAGGTAAAGATAAGGTTCTGCCATGTTTTATGTTTAGATGCGAATCGTGTTCCAAAGCTAGCCCTAATAACCCATTACCTACATAAGGCACATAGTTTTCACTCACTGAGGACTGCGTGGCCGTCGTTTCCAGCCGCAAGTAAGCGTCGTACTCTAACAGTTCGCTCTGATAAGCCCCAATAAAGTTCCGGTGGCAGATGTTTTGCTTACTCGCAGACGCGCTCTCCGAGTTGAATAACCAATTCAAAAGCGTCGGACCGACATACAATACTAATAATATTAGCACTAACAATATAATAACAATTTTTTTCCTCGTTAGTGGACCGTCCGTTATTCTGTTTATGCGCCGAAGAAATTCTCCGGCACGGCGATTCATTTCGTTGTTTGCATTCGGCCTTTCCATTCCAAAACACTTTTCGACTTCAGCTGGTACTAATGTTTAAGTTAGTCCAGTGATTGTCATCGTAGATTCGTGATAATGGCTACTGAAATATTTCACAGTTGGCTGTATCAAAACTATTATTTTATCACACAATTTTATTATTTCACAAAGCAAGTGCAGGTCAAGTGGGATAAAATAAAATGATATCTAACTGAAATTGTCAGATAGACAGACTGATTAACTCTGACTGAACTCTGAGTCAAGTCAAGACAGTCAAGTCAACTCAAATGACATAAATATAAATGTCAAACCATAGACTAAATATCAAATGCTAGTAAAGTGTACCAATGGTAACTCGATTATCTACTTCACCCGAGTAATGAATACTGAATTACAAAAATTCAACGTTACCTAATAACTCAAACTTCATGTCAAGTTGTTTTTAATAATGATTTTCTTAAGTTGATTTTACCTAAATATACACGGAAACGTAAGGTATTGATTTTTAATACCGGTTATAAATTAGTTTTACAAATAAATTAAAAAAATGAAAATTCCTTTGAGCTTGCAACACTATTAACATCATGTCTATTTGTCTAAGAAAACGTCAGCTGTCTGTCGGGTACTGTGTGTGTGTGTGAAGTGAAGTATTGTGAATGCGAAGTGTGAAATTGTGAATCAAATCATCTCAGCTTTCTCATTCCTTTTCCTTTCTCTCTTATCGTTTTAGTGAAGATACGTGCGGCGTTCCTGTACAATGTATATTGTGATAAGCGAACTAAGTGTTTACATTTGAATATTAACGCGGGCTAGCTCGAAAACTTGTCTCGCTGACGGGTGCACTGCTAACATGTTTTCTTACAATATAATCGTTTTGTTAGCTTTGTTCTTCAATGGATGCGTGCCACGCTCGATACAAGAAGACGAGGAGCCGTTCCTAGCGGATCTTAAGTACACGAAATATGACGATTTACTTACTCTGTTTGACAAGTTGGTCGTTTCCTACCCGGAATTAGCGAAAGTGTACTCGATAGGAAACTCTGTGGAAGGTCGCAAGTTGATAGTGCTACAGATCAGTGAAGGTGCCAACTCGGAGAGACCGGAGAAGCCGGCTTTTAAATATGTGGCTAATATGCATGGCGATGAATCAGTTGGACGGCAACTCGTTATATATTTGGCTCAATATCTTCTGCTTAATTATGGCAAGAACGACAGAGTCACGAAGTTGGTGAATACCACTGAAATTCATCTGATGCCCTCACTCAATCCAGATGGATTTGAGAAGAGTAAGGTAAGAACTATTGTTTTTTATATTTACGTCTAGCAAACAGGCATGCGGGCCACCTGAACGCCGCCTATGGACAGGGGAAACACCAGGGGAGCCACCAATGCGTTGTTGGCTTTAAATTTTTACCTACAATTATTGTTTTTGTAGTCAATATCAGTACCACAAGAAAAATTAGATTAGAAAAACTTTATTGATGTATTTCATTGCAATACAAAGGCAGACACAAAAAAATCACAAGGTTTAGTCACATTATTATCTTCTATATTTAACAAATGCTTTGTCCTTATAGACTTTGCCTTGAAAGACTGACAGATAGATCTACGCATAGCCTAAGTAGCTGATCGTAGAGATCTGAAGCTTGAAGGGCGTGTTCTTTGTATGACGTAGGCATCCAATTTCCAAAATTCTACCCCAAAGTGGGTGTAAAGGGGGAGCAAAGCTTGTATTGTATAACGTGAAGCGTTGGTCCAGTTATTTATAAAGTTCACAAGGACAAAGTTGCAGGCATAAGCTAGTCTTAATAAAACTACAACTATTTACCACGATCACACCATAACGGGCGACTAAAAGGTAGAATTACATTAACAATACTAGTAATAACTTTTCTCCAATACAGACCTTCTATATACAGACATCGATCAGTTACAATTTTATTATATGTATAGACAGTATAGGCTGAAATGAAAGTGGTACATTTTCACTGTGTGTTCTATTTAGAAAGATATTTTGCTTTAGGTCAGGGTTTCTCAAACTCATGCTGCACATACCCCTATTAGACGTTTAAGATGGCAAACTGCTTAAAAAATACTGACCATTCATCTGCATTTTATTAAAAAAATATACAAAAAAACTAAGTATGTATATGTAGACAAAACCGTGTTTAATTCTAATTTTGTTGTCAATTTCACTCTCTATAAGTATTTGTCTGTACAGGATTTAATGAACAAAACAAATTCAGTTCGTTTTGAGCTTCAATTCAAATTGTTACTATGTTATCTGAGTACTATCGTATCTCAAGCCCTGGTCGAACCCTGGGTCATAGGACATTGCAAGGGTATGCAGAGATAAAGGCACATAGAATTATTGCACTGACATCATATCTAATTAACTGCCTTGTTATTTGTCTTGACCCGTTACCAACTTGACCATTTATTGATATTATTATTTTTTATCATTTACTAGCTGTGCCACGCTGTTTCATCCGCGTTAAGAATAATAGCGTAACGCTTCATAGCCTATAACCTTCCTCATGAACGTAGCTATCATACACAAAAAGAATTTTTCAAATCCGAATTATAGTTCCAGAGATTAGCACGTTCAAACAAACAAACAAACTCTTCAGCTTTATATATATTAGTATAGATAAGTAGCATACGAGCATGCAGGCCACCTGATGTTAAGTAGTCAATGCAACAATGGACATCTACATCCAACCTCTAGTAGGACTAAAGTTCTATCTGAGATCATTATATGGAGGTGTTGCTATTCATGAAAACTGAGATGGTCAACTCAAATATAGTGTGTCCAGCAGCAACCCGCCCTGACGCGGGGCGGGCTATGAAGGCACCGATAGTACCTCCCTTGGAGAACTTTGTAAGTTCCACCACCTTCAAAGTAGTTCTGTATAAAGACAATGTATGCTGCTTCTATTCATCCTTCAGGATCATACATTGTATCCTGACAAGACACAGGTATCTTATTACTAATTCTTAAACCGAGTCATTCTAAATAATTTAATCAGTAATCAGCTTTATTTGTTCAGCATTCGACGCATGTAATGTAATTCAAGTCTGCTGACTAAAGTGAAGTTGACGTAAATGAAACAAATATTATAAAAGACAAACCTGACTCACTGATTTATCAACGCACAGCCTGACATTATTGTATCTAGAGCTTACAGTAGGTATCTTTCGTTATGTAAGTGAGCATTTGCAAGATGCAAGAAAAGAAAGAGTGAAAATTCAAAATTTTTATGGAAAATTTCTTGTCTACTCACTATGTACTTTTTTTTTAAGAGCCCTATTCTAAGGACTATGCAGACAAAGTCGCGGAGATAAGTTATTTTACATTATAATCTATAGCTGATTCATGACTGAAACCTTTATTGAATTATATTCTTTTCATGAGTAATACTTTTGAGTTCTTGAAGAAATCTGTACCCTTTTTAAGTATAATACGCGCTTGGAGAAGTGTGAGATACGAATAGAACATAATTAAAGTTTATATGGAGGACAAGTGCAGAATGGTTTTATTTATGTTTGTTTTATAACAATGCTTAAAAAAACCATTAAATTCAATTTAATAATCTGAAACGGTTACACAACATTCGCTAATAGATGACGTTACAGGTCACTGATTTTTTTAAATCGATCGAATTTCGATCTATAGGCGAACTGTAGTTAAAAGCAAACTTGTTCTTGAAATGGTCACCATTAGTACATTATGCAAAAGAGAATGTGAGGTCTTTGACATCTTATCACACTTGCAATTGTCGGTGTGATAAGAGAATTGAATACTAATTAATTTTATGTTGAAATTTTTCTTTTTTTTTTAATTTCTGCAAGTTTTTGTTATGTTCTCTATGCCGCCTATCTCCTTTGAACTTTGAATGCATGGTACCTATAAAACGAAATCGATTCTGATGTTCGCTTAGATCTTTTAAACTACTCAATGGATTTTAATGCAGTTTTCACCAATAGATAGAGTGATTCAAGGGGAAGATTTATATGTATAATTTATTGATTTTGAGGCGGTGTGAAGTTTGCCAGGTTAGCTAGTACCTACTAGCTAACCTGGCGAACTTCAGAATAGGAAGAATTTATAAGAATAGGTACCTACCTATTCTTATAAATTCTTCCAATTCTTCGCGGCCTAGACTGATTTCTATTTAGTCCAAAGTTAAACTGGTAGAGAGTGCTTTTTAGCATTAAGCCTGCCTTTTGTGCCATCATAGTAAAATTATTTATGGTATAAAAAATAAAGAATAAACAAATAAATATGTGTAATAATCCTAAATGACACGCAAATCAGTTAATATTAAAAGTGAAATGTACCTGCATGTTACACTTACATGTTAATTTATTCAACAATCACGGGTTTTGTCCAAACCGGCATACGAACCGGATATAAATTAAAGCGGCAAAAATTGTGTTACATTTTACATTACGCATTATAAAATGATTTTGAAAGTGAACTTTGCTATACATTTATGATCGGCATAACGTGATTTCTTCTATATTCATGACTGACTAGCTATGCCACGCGGTTTCACACGCGTTGATAATCGTAACCGTAATGTTCGATAGCCTATAACCTTCCTCATGAATGTAGCTATCACACCCAAAAATAATTTTTCAAATCCGACTTGTAGTTCCAGACATTAGCGCGTTCAAACAAACAAACACAAACAAATTCTTCAGCTTTATGTATTAGTATAGATTAAATTTAGTAAGTTCTCCGTGACTGACACCAATTCTACTATTGTAATATACCTAATCGTCTGTCACTGGCTGCACTGGCATCAGAATTGTTAATTTTGAGACTTTCGTTAATCTACTAATTGAAATAGCAGACTCCGGCCTCTGGGGCCCCACACGCTCGTTTGCTTACACACTTATGTTAAAAGAAAAAAGTCTTAGTTTTCAAACGAAGCGTAATACGATCACAAATAGGCCTTCAGTACTATTTGTAACTACTTAACATCTAGTCCTGCTCGTTTTTGGTCCTAAAATGCTACAAAAAAAACCTACTCAACTGAATCGTCTTCAGTTTCGAAACATTTAGAGATAAGATTCGATCGGTCAACTGACAAAGATCGATATTAAAAGCATTTCTGTTATCTGCTCCAATTGATCGCACTGTTTGCTCTTTTTGTTACAGTTAGTAACAAGAACCTTGACTGAGCATTGTTCGTTTACCTTACTGTTTATCACGACCCGTGAAAATTTCGGCGTCCTGTATATTGTAAACTAGCTGTTCCACGCGGTTTCACCCGCTTTAAGAATAGTAACCGTAATGCTTGATAGCCTATAACCTTCCTCATGAATGTAGCTATCATACACAAAAAGAAATTTTCAAATCGGT
>DWQK01003470.1:0-11533 GCA_018231225.1 Noctuana stator | reverse complement strand
GGCGAGGGCGCGGCGGGCGGCGGGCGGCTGGAGGTGCGGCTGGGCGCGCGCCGCCTGCCGTGGCGCGCCGCCGCGCCGCTGCTGCTGTCGCTGCTCGCCTACCGCCGCCCGCTGCCTTCCGTCAGTATACACCACATCTGCCTTGCAATTTGTTGCTATTATATTTCTTGGCTGGAATATAAACTGCTGACTATATTTTTTTATTCTAGTTACTTGTATTTAATTCAATTAAGGGAACTGTGCAAGTTACGTCAAAATCGGTTCAGTGCTTTTTAAGTTATGGACTAAAACATGTCAGTGCGATGGCTTCCTTATTAGATACGAATTTCGGGCGTGGTTGCCATAGGGAAAACATTTCAAAATCTTTGTCTTATTGGTACATATAAATATAAAACTAAATATTACGAATAAAAAGTAGTTAAAAAGGGGGTAAAGAAGTCTCTACAAGAAAATGTATCACGCATGCTAAATATGTATATCGTGTGTGCAGCGCGTGCTGGAAGCGCTGGAGAAGGGCGACAAGGAGTGCGGCGAGGCGGCGGCGGCCAGCGCCGACACGGCCAAGCCGCGCTCCTACTCGTGGTGGAGCTGGCGGCGCACCAACACTGACCCCAAGCAGTGAGTACTAACTCAACCGGCTATTTATTGTACATTGACTCCGGAATTCTTTTTTTATTTAATCTTTACTCGCACCATATAAGGTTTATGATTTCAATGGATTAGATGAGCTGTGTGTCTGTAAATTTTACTTATTAAACCTTCTGAAGTATAGCTGATTGCAATCGATATTTTAAGGGTCCTATATTGGTGATGGCCGGATAAAAGTGGACTGTGCTTTAAGAAGATACATTGTAATGAAAACTATCTCGAGGGGCGTCCATAATATCTTACAGTTTAAGTTAAATTGTCGCTAGTTATTCCACCAATATTAGTAATAATTCAAAATACATGGTAACTCGGCCATGAGCCAATGCGCTATGATTGTGTACTTCTTCGCGATAATAATAACAACGTGTCACTGTCTGCCGCCAGCTTGCCAGCTCTGCTGTTTGCCCAGATGGGACTGCCCTTAAAATTATCATAAATTTACTTTAATTTAATGGGTATTTTTTTTTGTGGTCACTGAACTGTAGGTACTTTGACCAGTCGTTATAATGACTGCCGAATTATTACTTCACGAGGTTTGAAAATCACGTTGAAAAAAATATTGTATTATGTACGAAACAAAAATTATCTTTTTCATCTTTTGCCAACAAAGTTCAGAACACTTTTTAACAGTTTATTTATAAGTAGTTCTGCTGAAGAAGTTGAACGTGTGCCTACTATCGCTACGGACGACTCATGTTGTGTTGCGGGTTGTGGGGGACGAGCCAACTTCCACTTCACCTATTAAGGCGTATATAAACATTGCGGTACATAGCCGGCCACGCCGTCATGTGAGTCGTCCGGTGCTCGAGACAATACATTTATTGTAAGCGGTCACTTTATAAGTATAATATCTATTAAATTTATGTACAAGTTATTGAGAAAGGAACTGCTACTGCACAGCTCACTCGTTCCAGAAAGAGGGAATGTATTTGTAAAATGGTCAATAAATTTTTACGTCTAACCATTAATTTTTTAATTATATGAATGTCTTGTTAGACATTGCTAGACATGCTTTGCATAACATACAATTCCTAGAAGTTTCATTAGAGTTTATGCCTCCATTAGTCTGTTGCTATCTATATGTATAGTGCCAAGCAGAGACAAAGATATTTTATACGTCATTATCTTTAAAAAAAGATTCTTGCAAGTTGGTGTAAGTGAATTATAAATTCTTTGTTTTTCGTTTTATTTGAACTTGACATGTAGCAAATATTCAGCCTTAATTTTCATTCATTCCTTTACCTTATAATGCTTAAGATATATTTATAATATAAACCTTGACAGCAATCCAAGGTTGAGATGCATGCTACATAAACATACACCTAAATAAGAAATATGTATGAGAAATAATACAGAATTTTGTGACGTTCGTTAATAAGACAATGCTAAGAAAATGATCCACAATCAACGATAAAATTTATAAGGAAACCAAAAAGAATCCCATATACCTATTAAAGCTTTTAAATCGAAAAAGATTATAACGAAAATGATTTACCAAAACCTATTAAAATAAAATTTATGATGCATTGTTGGTTATGGCATGGAGATATAAATTATAATATTTATAATTATGTACCTAAGTCTTTTAACGTTTAAACCTGAGGCACTAAATTATATTTATTGCTAATTTATATAAACCACGTTCTTTTACTAAAGTTCTTTTTAATAAAGTTTTTGTTATGTCTTAATAGATATTTAGTTTAATTTTTTGTCATCTTAGCTACTAGGATTGAGTGGTAAAAAATTCCAACTGGCATTAGGTCCACCCATTGTAATCCTTAGTTACAGTTGATCAATAAAGACTAAATAAATAAAAATGTAAGTGTATAAGGTTGGTACTAGTCTGAAAGATAGCATACTGTTAGACCAGATAGCGTTGCCCAGGCCCATCAGTGTAATATATTACAAAAAATAAATTTACAAAAAATAAATACATTACAAAAATAATACATTATTATCATATTATTTTGTTTCAATTTTACAAATATTGATGTTTTTCTTTCAGGAATGAACCATCTCCACCTAAAGATGGAATTCAGAAGGAACCCCACTTGTCACACATTGAAGAAATGAAGAAGTTGGAATTGCCTGACATTGACCAAGTGGATGGTACGACGGAGACCGATCTCGATGAGAACACGGAGGATCCGGCACGCGCGGACGAACACCTGGAACAAGAGCCACTAACTGCTGATGACGTCACTCCCACTGATACCAAAGACAAAGAACCATTGCCAAAAGGTACGATAAATTAAGATAATATATAAAAATAAATTGGTTGTTTTTCTCACATTATCATTATTTTTTTGTAAGCAACAATTAACGTCATTATGATTAGTAGCAATAATGATGATTACCTTTTTGTACTATTTTAAATATAAGTAATTTTTATATTTATGTTACAAACGCCATGTGCAGTAATTGACGTTGATATAATATAATTATCTATAACTTTATCACTTAACATTACCAGAGTCTTATATTCGTGGAAGTAACTAAATAAATAAATAAAACATGACATTTTTCAGTAAAAATCTGATTTTTACTGAAATAGCGTCACCGCTATTGCAATCGATGCTGCTTTGCTAATAGGAAATAATAAAATGCTAAACAAATTTTCGTAGGGCATCGAAACATTCATAATATAACGTCCATAGTATAGGACTATAGGTACTTTCTAACCCTCACTGTTACTATAGCATTATTCTTTCAGCAGATGACCGTCACGACCAGAGCTCGTCAGATTCCGAGCAGGACGACACAACTCATAAACGCACCAGGAGACAGTCCACCTTCCGCAAGACGCTGCGGCTTTCGTCTGAGCAAATTGTAAGTAGTAATAACAATAAATTTGACAAAGTCTGACTGACCTTGTTATAAAATATTGTGTCACAGTTTTAGTGCTAATTAAGTTAAACTTTTCCTTGAAAGTGCAATAAACTTGATAAACGGCGACAGTCTTTAAGAGAGGCAAGGTTTTTTGATGTTTGTAGCGAGATTGTAACTTCAGAATTTAAAACAATCTCTTAATTTTACACAAAGGAAAATTCTCAAAAAATATAATTATGAGGAGGAGGAAAATAGTATGTCGCTTAGAAGCGTTTTCTTATAGAATGAGAACTTAGTAAAGAATTTAAAATTCTGCTATTATAAAGTTTATAAAAATTGTTGGCCAAACATTTTCCAGTTCCAGAAATTTAATTGTGTATCGAAAAATTATTACTACAATTTTATGCAAATGTTATGAACAAAAAATTCAAATTTTAAAACGACAACAAACTACCCAATCTGACATGGTAATTAAACTTGATCATAAAGAAATGCCGAGAGTTTTTATCCGTTGTTTTTTCTCTCCCGGCCTACCTTAGCCAAAAGGGTGCCTGAAGCCGATGTACCGTACTATTTAACGTTCATCCAGTGTATACAGTATACATATACCTTATAATTTGATCGTTTGTTAGAAAAACCTGAACCTTCGCGAGGGCATGAACGAGATGGTGTTCAGCGTGACGACCGCGTACCAGGGCACCACGCGCTGCAAGTGCAACGTGTTCCGCTGGCGCTACGACGACAAGGTCGTCATCTCCGACATCGACGGCACCATCACCAAGTCAGTGCCGTGCCGGCTCTAACGCACTCGCAGCCCCACGCTAGCATTCCCAGCCTTGTGCCCGCCATTCACACACACAAACACCCAGACCGACCGAAATCTATATTCATCGTTTATATTTTTGCCTCGCCGGGATTCGAACCCAGGACTTTCGAATGGCAGACCGGCATGATAAGTAACGACACTACACCACGTCGTCTTTGAATTACGTGTCAACTGGTCGTCGTACTAAGAATAAATATTAAAATATGTTCCAAAAATTTTTTTTACTGTTTTAATCATGTTGATGTTACACCAAGACTATTTTGGTAACAAAAACGTGTGTAAAATGTAAGTAGGAACGAGGAATGCAATACTATAGAGGAGCTGGAATAATGTAATGATAAATATATCTCATGTACTTACAGGTTGGCAAAGTGCACTTGGCTAGAATAGCAATGTTTACATTACTATCTATTGTTATATATTATGTGCAAACATTACCTATATTTGTTACTAGTTGTGCCATGCGGTTTCACCCGCGTTAAGAATTGTGACGTAACGCTTGATAGCCTATAACCTTCCTCATAAGACACAAAAAGAATTTTTTTAAATCCGACTTGTAGTTTCAGAGATTAGCGCGTTCAAACAAACATACTCTTCAGCTTTATATATTTATTTGTTATTGCTGACTTAATTAAATTTTGCCTCGTAGGCTCGCTCTATTAGCGATAAGGAATTTTCTTTGCACTTTTTTGTCCTATAGGCCCTATAGTATAGGGTATAGTGTTCAGAATTACTGTAATTGTATTTATTATTTTTTCGTTAGGTCCGACGTGTTGGGCCACATTTTCCCACTTGTGGGCAAGGACTGGGCGCAGTCTGGAGTTGCGCAGCTCTTTACAAAGATCAAGAACAACGGATACCAACTGCTGTACCTATCGGCCCGGGCCATCGGTCAAGCCAGGGTAAGTCATTAATAAAATAGTATATCTCCCAAGTTCAAATTTATTGTTATCTCTATTAAGTATATGATGAATGCATTGAGTAAGTATTGCAATAGTTAGTTTGACATTTGCACTCTTGAGATGGTCATGTTATTGTGCAATATGTTTATAATATATTAGCTGTGATTATACTGCTGCGTACAGTACGGGCGAGCTCCTTGTGAAACGTCATTCAGAGACATTAGATAAAATAAATTAAAAATAAACATGTTTTCAAGATGAAACGTAGTCATTGCATTTTTTTTCTTTTGATAATAAAATCCTAATGGCAACTAGTGCCTGAAATTCTGTTTCAAAATTGATCACGAGGTCCTTTTGTGGTATTGTGGTTAAGGCACTTTTGTATACACACATGTGGTCCCAGGGCCCCGTGGTGGTAGTTACGCCCCTGCTAAAAATATCCATAGCTTGAAAAATTAATACTGTGTTACTTACGAGTATGCCTGGGTGAAATAAAGTATCGTGAAGAAGCAGTGGCGTAGAGCGCTAGTGACATGGAAGATGTCATCTCAAGGAAGCTTGCTGTTAGAATAACCTTTCTACAATGATAGCAGAGGGAGAGATCAAATAATTGTATTTTTTTAATTTTCAATTTCCAGAGCATAATTCAACACGTTTACAAGATAAAACTTATAGTCTGTAGTATAAATTATGGCCAATTGCCTAAACTGTAACAATAATATACATGGCAATAATATTGCTCGCAGGTGACTCGCGAGTACCTGCGGTCCATCAAGCAGGGCGAGGTGTGCCTGCCCGACGGGCCGCTGCTGCTCAACCCCACGTCGCTGCTGCGCGCCTTCCACCGCGAGGTCATCGAGAAGAAGCCCGAGGAGTTCAAGATACAGTGCCTCGCCGACATCAAGGCGCTCTTCCCGCACGGCTCCAACCCCTTCTATGCCGGCTACGGCAACCGCGTCAATGTTAGTACTCTTACCTCACTTACACGCTTACGGCTACAAGCTAGGAAAATTAAAATCCTGTTTCAAGCCCCGCTCACCCCAACAAACCGTATATAAACATTGAAATTCAAAAAACGAATCATATCACGAATTACATTTTAAAGGCGAAATGGCGCCACCAATCATGTTTTGGACCATCAAAATATTTTTATTATTATTGCTGTATCAAATTAAATTAAGCAAATAATATAAAAGATATGCCAAATGTGTTTTATTAGATTACAGTTTAAAAATATGAAACTACCATTTACGTATGAATTTTTGTTCCGTTATTCGTTATCACCTCTGTTTACGTTTTGGACATCTAATATGAAACAGATTATTTAAGAAACAGAATTTTCTTAGGCTTTTTTGCACTTTACAATTATACCGACTATGTAATCATTCTAGTTAAATTATTTCAATGTGTTAATTAGTGAACAAATAAATTTATGACTTGTGAGTGTGCCTACAAAAAGAACTTAAACATTTCTTGTGTTGCAGGACGTGTGCGCATACCAGGCTGTTGGCATTCCTATAGTAAGAATATTCACTATCAACTATAAGGGCGAACTCAAGCATGAATTAACTCAAACATTCCAATCAACGTAAGTGTACAACAATTCAAATGACACAACACATTACATTATATCATAAAGTTTTTCTATGCTTTATTTTTGGCCTCACGTCCTACCGCTACGGACTAACATCATACTCAATATTATAAAGAATATATATTTTTATTTCAGTTACCACGTGCAAAGTGACATGGTCGATGATTTCTTCCCGCCACTGAAAACAGATAATGTTGTTAATAGTTAACGCGATATTTAAGCGCATAGGAATAATTAATTGAATTAATAAAAGGGATTAACGAGCACGCGACACTTCTGGTAAGCCGAATGGCATGAACATAGGGGCTTGCAAAATCAGACCGCGCTCTTTCAATCATTGACAAAAACATACCGCTACTAGATATCTCTTAACATATTTGAATTACTCTATTACTGACCTGTATCAATCAGTTATCATCGACATGTCATCCGTCTCGTTTCTTTATCTAACTTTATTCTCTCTGTGGCTCTTTCAGACCAAATTTTCAATTCACCCTGCAACTATATTATGACCTTAATGGCTCCTACAATAGTATGGAACTGTCATTACTATCAATAATACTTCCAATTTTATTAAATATTATATTAATTATGTGCATACTTCAATATCAACATTATTACTATATATATTTATGTATAATTTTTATTTCAGTTGTACTGTACTTAACAAATTCCATACTAACAGAAATTACTTGGACTAAAAGTCTTTTTACTGTTGATTTTAATCTACGATATTATTTTATAATTATATTTTACGTACAGAGCGGTGAATTTAGTATATGATGCAGCAAATTCCACTGAGCCAGACATAGTCATAATTGTGGTGTTGGTTTCATTCAATGCAAATTGCAAACTTTTTTGTGGGGTTGTCCTAATATACCATTTTTAACTATCCTGCCTACTTCTTTTATTCACAAGTCTGTGTATAATATAATATACTTTAAGAAATAATTTACACTATATAGGTATTACAAATCTATCATATACATAGATATCTCTAACGCACAGCATAAGAGTGCTGCGGCGTGCTAAAATTGCAATCTGAACTATTAAGATTGTTAAAACACCATTTTGATGGAAGTTTATGCAAAAGTGTGTATGCGTACGACCATACATGTATGAGTGAATGTCATTAATGCAATAGTAAGTGATAATGTATGACGACCCGTATGGTGTAGTGGTTATTATGCGGTTACGCCATTGAAATGGGTTCGATTCCCAATGTGGCAAAAGTTGAAATGATGAGTTTAGATTGTTATTCTAGGTCTGGGTATTTCTGTAATTGTCTTTGTGTGTGTTCTTGAGATCCACTACACGGTACCGTAGAGTGGAGTTATGAGTGTGAATAAACAAAAAATTTATACTACAATTTGCAATCCACCTAACACCAGTAAAATTTTATTGGAAAACATAAAAACAACATATTTTTTATTTTAATTGCAGACAATGTTGGTACATTTTTTAAATTATAATTAATTTATATCTGAATATCTGTGGGTTATTCTTTAATGTGATACGCGTAATCGTTGTTTCCGTGTATATTTTACGTTAAAAGTGACATACCAACTGGTGGTTTGCGAATTGCGGTATGGAGATGATAGTTGTAAGTATTATATGATGATGTGTTGTGCAGGTACTCGCACATGTCCGTGCTGGTGGACCAGGTGTTCCCGCCGGCGCAGTGCGAGCCCAGCGGCGAGTTCTCGCAGAGCGTGTACTGGCGCGAGCCGCTGCCGCCGCTGTCGCCCCTCGCGCCGCTCGTGCCGCCGCCGCCGCCGCCGCCCGCCGCCGCGCCCGCCGCCCGCACCGCCCGCGCCGCCAAGCACTGAGGGAACTTGTCGTCTGATGTTCACTTGCTACATGCTTCGTTCGAGGTAATGCTCCATTAGTCTCCTTCTCCTTATTTATAATGGTAAACAAACACTAGCAATTAAATATTATTGACTTTAAGGAAGATTATTGCAATTCGACAATAGGACACGATTTCAGTTCCCGCCAACAAAAGCTGCGGAGATTCTTGGAAGTTCTTCCGAGAATTCTCTGGGTTTTAACGATTTCCAGTTTTTTTTCTTAATGATAAATAAAATGGAATTATTAAAAGTTTATAATGTTTTGTACTTCGTAAAATAAAATACTTCCGATTTTATCTGCAGCAACGTAAATTTCGTCACAAAATTTAACGTTGGAACAAAATTATGAAAGTAATTGTGTAATGTGTGGTACATTAAATATGCTATCCTAAACATGTATGCTGGTGATCGTATATTGCTAGTTTTCGTGGTTTCTTAAGTGTTACACTATTCTCCTTGTACTATTGGTTAGTAAATTGATTTTAAATTAGAGCTTACAATGTTTTGGTGGATATACAATTTTGAGTAAGTAGTATGGTGTTTGCTCAATACAGCTCTTTTAGCAAATTATTATAAAGCACATTTCAAAAGCACGTCAACTATGGTCTCAAAGCAATTCAGGAGGGTATTTTATAAAATATGCTGATGGTATTCATGCAGACAGATAACATTGACTTTGAACCCGATCAGAGACCTTGTAGGTTTAGGTGCTAAGTCAGTATGCAAGTTTATTAGTGGAGTTGTGTAGCTTATTTTAAGAATTTCTTACTTGCCAGATATATTATGTACTAGCAACTTTGTTAAATGTAACAATCTTTTGTTTTCGTTAGCTACAATACCAAACAGTACCAGTAAATTGTGTTAAAATGTTTATTTAACATAAGTAAAAAGTTTTATTTTCATTTCTCCATACATATAATATGTACAGTTAATTACTTATAGTTTGTGCCAGTGACAAATGACATTTTTTTTATTAATGCTGTGATATAACGGTGATCTCATTTTCACAACTATATCACACAGTATAGTATCAGGGTTACTTTAAAATTAAGTACACCATTATTAAAACACTTGCATAGAATCCATAATTATTATACTGATTTGTGGTATTATAGCACTAGTTGTACAAATATACTAACAATAATTGCATCAATGTCAATAACTGCTAATAGTTTATTATTATTTTAATTATTATCTGGTCCTCCGAAGATTTAATTCCGTAGTTTCAATATTGTTAACATGTAAGGTGGTATATTTTGCTGTTTTGTGAACTGTGATTTTGTCTGATGAAGCGATGCTTTATTTTTATACTGTGATTACTTACTTGTATGTATATTAAGTTAATAATAATTTGTCTTTGTATACACAGACTACTGACAAAACATGTACTGTCATAAGCAGGCATAGCCTAGTTAGCGTGCCAACACATGCATGCGATTCTATTTTTTTGTATTCATAGCAAATCGCACTTGGTCACACTTTGCAGCTAATCACCAGTTAAATGTTATTTATCTGCATTATTTAATTTAAAACACCTGCGTTTGGGTAGGTAAACTTTTTGGTTACAGTTATGTTTCAATATTCATAGAGATGTATGTATGTGTTGTCACTTGTTTAAGATTGATAGGTTACTTTTATTTAATAAGTTTTTAGTTTTAACACTGACATTTGAATGTTATTTATTGTGAACCAATTTGATTTTGTATTCATTAGATGTGTTGTGTAAATCTATTTTTTAAAAAGAAATTGGTCCTACATTTCGTTTCAAAATATTCAAGCTACAGTTAGGCTTCTTAATTTAAATATATTTTTGTTGAAATTGCAATTGGCTTTTTTATTTTACATTTTAAGACCCATTCCAAATCATTTATCTATATATTTTGATACTAAATAGGTTTAATAGTAATGGCTGAAATAAAATACATTTGAAGTTTCAAAAATACATATTATACAATGGAATATAGATAATTATTGTACAATATATATTAAACAAACTATTATGCCTTATTATTATAACCAAATGACAGCTAGGTCTCATCATCTTCCTCCATTGCCTCATCATCTTCTGATGCATTGTTCTCATTATCAGTATTTTCTTCATCACTTGGTAGTTCAATGTCCTTCTGGAATCCTTTGCCTTTTGTCCAGTGGCATTTTATTAATACTTTAAATTCTGCCATCTGTATACCCAATAATTTTAATATACTTGCTTGTTCTGGAGTTAAAATGGAACCTTTTTTGCAAACCTAAAAAAGTTAAACAAACCTTATCTAATGGAAGAGGATTCAGTTGCAAACTTCTAGCATATATTAGTTGCATAGAAGTTATGATTTTATTGACTATCTACATAACTTTACAAATACTTGTGACTAAGTTATAAGCATCACTTAATTAACAATATTGCAAAAATATGTAAACATCTTGCTTTTATAGGGCACTATATCGTAAACACCCTGATCATAAAGTTTATCAGTAAATTGAAACTATCTCTGAAAACGCTTACTTGTACTAAGTGTAAATATGAGTAAAAGTGAAAGCAATAATATAGGACAATTACCTGATATTCTTTAATGAGATTTATAACACCTCTCTCAAGAGATGTGGGCAGACCAAGGCGCCTCAAATGTGGTTCAATTGTGTGAGAGAAATCCTCAAGGGGACCTTGTGGTAATATCACGTCTCGTGTGGCAACAAAACCTGCTCTTGCATATTCAGGTTCCTGAAAGTCTTTGAACCATTGCAACACATCAATAACATCTCTATTTGTCATTAGTAAGCCACATTGCCCCTTTAGCCTTTTAGAAATCTGGAAACAATTTTAAATTATTGTTTCTATCTTTTAAAAAAATTTAAATTATTCACTCCCTCTTTAAGGATTTTATGT
>DWQK01003469.1:0-11534 GCA_018231225.1 Noctuana stator | reverse complement strand
TGTTTGTGTATTGGTCTTTGTATATGTCCATGGTACCCGCCACACAGGGAATCCTAGTGTGGGGCTGTGAGTGTGAAGCGTTATTTAAAAAAAAACTTAACATCAGGTGGCCTGCATGCTCGACGCATTTACGCAAAGAACTTCCTTGCGTTTACGATTTAATAAAAGTAACTAACCGAAAAAGGCTGACGAAAATATATCACATTTTGTTCATCGTTTAATTTTTTCACCCTATTTAAGCCAGTTTTGTTGTATCCCCCATATTTAATCAAACAAAAAAAAGGAATCCAAATAGTAATGTTTATTTTTTCTGCAGAGAACGCATCGCGCCTATGCCTAGACGGGGAATGGCAGAACTATACCAATTACGTAAACTGCACGGAGAGGATTGCGAATGTGTCACCAACAGACGTGACCAGCCTGATATACCTCGCGGGCTACTCGCTCAGTCTCGCCGTGCTCTCCCTAGCTGTATTCGTCTTTTTGTATTTTAAGTAAGTTTTATAATAACAGCTGCACTGGCAAACGTTATTCTGTTATGTTAAATCGTAATTAAAAAATAGTGGTTGGTGATAGAAGGAAAATTTAGGATTGTATGTACTTTTTAATGCCACATTATAAAAAAAAATAATAAATTTTTGTCCCAAATATTTGGGGTGGACGACCCTTATCGCTTGGGGGTATGAAAAATTGATAGGAGCCGATTCTCACATATACCGAATATGCATATAAAATTTCATAAAAATCGGTCAAGCCGTTTCGAAAGCGTATGGTAACTAACATTGTGACACGAGAATTTTTATATATAAGAAGATAAACTAAATCAAATACCTTTATTATATTTTATATAGTCTATTCATGTCCGTACTTACAACAACATACAAAAGTAATTTCAATAGTCTTAATGAACCGTCTGAACAGATGTTTTCTAAAAGATCCGTGCGTCAGATCCCCACGGTCCCATTGCATTGTTTCGGTCATTCGATCTAAAAAGGCAAGTATAATAAAATGGAGTAACCCACATTACTGCATCTGCAATTTCAGAATTTCAGATAATTATTAGAAATTTACAAATAATTTTTAATTTAATTAATTAAATCTTTCCCAATATATATAAAACTTTTCCAAAAAATAATTCAAAAAATCTTTCCCAATTTGAAATGTACTCGTAGGTACTCGTAGGTACATATTTCCATATGGTCATAGCCTATACATTAGACAATTATGTAAATAAGAATTATGATGGCAACCAAGTAATTATATCTATTTTGCCCGGCCCGTAGCATTACCATGTGTAGCCACAGATCTAGCCCAATGCTAAACAGGGTCCGTTTCATAATACATTCCCCTTTTAATTTTAATTACTTTACTGTTATATAATCAATTTATAGTTTGTGTGGCGCCATAACTAAATAAACATAATATCTCTTTCTTTCTTTATATAATCAATAGTTTAAAACGCAGTTACTGCTGGCAATTCTAAAACTATTTACTGTCCTGTTAGACGTTCTTATATTTTATCGATTTTATCAACATCCTGAGTTCCTGACAACATAAAGCTAATTTCCGGGCCGCTCCCTCACATGTCGCTTCGCAATATGTGTTCCTTTATGTAGGTTAATTACCGATTTAAAACGTTTAAGATTGAATCAGGATGTTTACAAATAGCTTTTAAAAATGGTAAGTATAAGTACCTACATGTGTTTGGTTTTAAAAAATATTCATTACAAAAATAATGTTCTTAATTTTAAATACAATGGCAATATATTATTAAATAGAAGTAATATAATATAATAAGCGCGAAAATATTTTATTTAAATTACGAAAACAATAAGTTGTTGTATATTTAAAAACAATCGTATTAGACACTTCATCACATTTACTTATTGATCGACTTCATAAATTAATATTTTTATGTAGGTATGAATATACAGGGTGTAACACGACCGGTGGAATATCAGCCGAACCGTAGAAAATTGCTGAACATACATGGGGGTGAAATGGATAGGTATTGTGGAGCCCCACCTCCAGGTCACGTTTGGTCCACCGGTCGTGTATAACAAACAATATTTATAAAACTTTTGCCCCTTTAAAATTTTAGGTTTCATTTTATATTACGAATGGAATATTTAGATGTCACAAAGTCTAAAACATTTATGTAAACCCTTTGAAAAAATCTACACGTATATAGATACGGTTATATTAACGGTTATATTATACCTTTTTGGTCATACTACTTTGATTAGGTACCCCACAAAAATAATTACATCTACCAAAATTATACATGTAGGTAGAGAATCTAATATTCTACAAAGTTTTGGAATCAAATCTTCAATAGTATTGTGAGCTTATTCTCTTCATATAGGTACCTTCCTATCTTACTTGAAAAGCAACAATAGCTAGTAAATAATAAAATCATAAGAACTTCCTCAACGATTCATTCTTTTGTAAAAAAAAGACATTCCGACCTCACGAAGAATGTAGAATATATTAATAATATCCCTACATTCTTTTTTAACAATAGGAAACGAGGACAAATATTTATGAATCTCCAAGAATCAGCTCTTTACTTTCATCAATTACGGGATTATCACAAAGGGGCTAAGTTTTTTTTCTGTGATATTCTTTTTGTTGTTTTAAGATGATTAAACTCTGCAAACTGTAAACAGGAAAATTGTGCGCAAGCTGAAAGTTATAACAACAGCGTTAATCAGAAGATTTTCCGAATGAAAACCCCTCATAAAGTATAACAAGGGCTATCTTATTTATAATTAAGATACAGTACTTCGTTACCGCAAGTACTCCAAGAGCTTCTAAATTAAAAACATAAAAATAATTATGGTAACATTAGTTATGTAGTAGCAGAGATGTACGAGTATAAGTTTTGGAGTTCCGTAACCGTAACCGAAACTATTGGGTATCCAAAATAAAAATATATCCGAACCGGTAAACGAATGCGAAATAATAGTATCGAATAAGTGCCGGCTTATTTTATTACTTAAAAATCAGTCTATTTCTATTAAAAAAATCTTTTATTTTCAAAGGAATGTATATATCAACTTTATGTCTAAAATGAGCTAAAATTATATAAAATCTGAATAAAATCTAAACTTGATTGCAAATTTAGGCATCGGATTCTATAATGTAATGCTTTTGAGAATCCCTTATCTTCTCTAATCTCCAAGTTAATATACGTCTGAAGCAAAGTTTGTTCATCAAGTTTAACTTTGGACAGACGCATTGTCTTGAACATGAATTATAAAATGATAACATGAGGAAGTATTGATGTTGGCTGACGCAGTGTAATCTGGTTACAAAACAAATCTTATTGCTTATTCATTAATTACCATGAACTTTCAAGTATTGTATTTTCGTATTATTTTTCTTTTACTATTTCAGTAATAATTAACATCAAAATAGATGATTTTGTTAATAATTTGTACATAGTTTAGGCGGTCTTACGTAGTTAATTACGTAGTTAATACGTAGGTAATTAATATCAGGTATTAATAGATATTAATATCAATCTCTTCCAGGCAACAATATTGTTATTGTTTACATAATATATTAGCCAAAATAACAATTTTGATATACACAAACAATATGTCTTAAGATTTAATTAATAATCCAACTCACTTTCATTAGGTATCAATAAAACTGACAGGAGTCTAATATATAAAACACTCTGTTGGTCTTTATTTATGTAGCAATCAAACGTTTACAACTCTTATCATGTTAGCACATACTTGATGCAAATACTATAAATAATTTCTCTTACTGCTGTCTACGTGTAGTAGTACAAACTTTAAGCTATAAATATTTTACACAACTATGAAAGGAATCGAGTAGGAGAGGCGAAAGGCCTATAAATTTGATTTTTTAAACTAAAACTATGTAGGGTTTAATCTTATATATAAAATTCTCGTGTCACGGTGAAAAGATGTGTGAAAATATTTCCGTAGTTACCAAAAAAACTAGAATTTCATTTGATTATTTTTATCATAATATTATCTTATCGTTAGTATTAGTATTACCCATAGTTGCTAGGGGCATGCTTTATTTAAAAATGCTAATTCTTAAAAGTATCTGTTATAATACATTACCTACTCTATATGGCTGCAATTCTTTAGGTATCTCTCACACTACTTGAAATTGGTCAAAATATGTATAATCATAACTTTGATAGCATTAAATGCTCCTACATAGGGAGCATACGACGCTTTCCTACGACGTATGTATGTACGACCATAACAAATGTTCAACCTTATACAGAACCGAAATCATTTGAGGTTAGATTTCAAGGTATAATTGGCTGCAATAACTCCACAATATCTCCAAGCCTGCATGCTTGACGGCTTCCTTGATATAAAAAGGCCGCCACACACGACTTTGATGGTTTTATTTACACGGTGTATTAACGTCACCTTCTTTACTTAGTGTTCTCTTTATTTTTTCAGGGATCTCAGATGTCTTAGAAATACTATACACACAAATCTTATGTCAACCTACATCCTTTCCGCCTGCAGTTGGATGTTAAATTTAGCTTTACAAGTGAGTACCTATACTAATTTTTATATTTAATACGATAAAATACGATAATCGATATGCCTTCGATATTAGTATTCAACTAACTTCATTCCCTTTAGGATCATAAATACCTATAATTTACATACTCGTACCTTCACGCTCGCATCGTATTTATTTAAATTCGGCCCTTAGAGTGTTGTAAATAATATTGCAACGCAATGTTTATTTATGGTTTTGCTGATTGGCTCTAATATTTACCGTTATGAGAAATACCGGAAAAATTCTCTATGGTAGACTGGCTCCATTAACATCTCCTTTTTCCCCCATTCCAGTTTAACATAATCTCTTGTTAAAATAACACCTTGATTTATGATACGTTTTTATAAACTTACTGGGGTTTCAAGGTATAATCCCGAAAGCTATTGTCAAGCGCGAGGCCCAACAGCTGTTGACTGGTCGCAGAAACCACTTAACAGGTGGCCTACATGTTCACTTGCTCCTTCAGTCCTAAAAAATCTCTGACAAATGAGGTCTCAAATTACGAGGCAAACTTGTTACAAGAGGAAGAATAAAACTGTTGAATAACCATCGTTTTTACCAATTAATTGTTAGTATTAATTTTTTTATGTATTTTTATAGAATTGGTCAGACGAGTCACAACATGACCAGACATCGTGCATGATTCTGGTGATATGTATGCATTACTTCTACCTCACTAATTTCTTCTGGATGCTTGTAGAAGGTAAGACTTAATACTGTAATTGTATTAATACACTAAACTGGTAGAGGAGGACCAGTGACGCACACGATTAGCTGTCACGTTTACTCACTATCAGGCTACAGCTGTTCTGCATAATTGCCGAGATTTCTTTTTTGCCGGCTTTTTTCTCCCGGCCTACCTTAGCCAAAAGGGCGCCGAAAGCCGATGTACCGTAATATTTAACTTTCATTTAGTTTTAGTTTGAGTATTTTAATAAACGGTCATTTTTAGCGGCCCTCTGTAATGTAAAACATATTATTATATAAAAATGTAGATTATACGTAATTCTAGGAAATAAATCTAAATTTGTTTATCTACAATACGAGGACGATACCTATAATACCAGGCTTAATTTTTATCAATGAAATTTATCAGAAAAAGATTCACTCTTACGACGCGTCGAATAATCTAGATTGATCTACAACAATTTTGATCAATCATTTGATGTTTTCAAGACATTGAATGAAAGAGTTAAATTTATACTTTAAATAATAAACATTAGAGTAATTTTTAGATTGCTTAGACTTTTAAAGTATTTTTTAAAGAATGTATTATAATTTTCAATCAATTCACATAGAAAATAACTCGTAAATGTTTATACTTGTGCCCATCACCATTTAGGTACCATTTACGACCATCACGAAACACAGAGGATGTTATAACATATATAATATCAAATATAATTATCAAATATAACTGAGATCTTAGCGAGCAACCACAACATGCCACTTTCCGAGAGAAGCAAAAAAAGTATTGATCATTTTGATATTGACAACCCTCAATTTACATAGGTAATATGTATTGATAATACCCATATACCTATATACCTACTCGTAAGTGGCAAAAGTACTTCGTAATTTTGTGTGACAGAATAAATTTGTTATTGGAAACCTAATAAGTTCTTATTTTATAGATACCGATAAATTCGCAATCGCGGAAGCCAATTGAAATGTAATCCATTTGATCGCGATAACATTCATATCTTATGAAGCCATAGAAAGTCTAAATTGAGAAAATTTCGACTTTTCTCCTTCTTTGAATCTTACTTTTCTTACTCGTACAGTGTAATAAGAGATATATTTCAGCGAGTGATAACATTAAGAAGTACTACTACTCAAATCAACTATACCTATATTGAATAATTTGTTTTGGAGTCTGTGCCATTTTTACTTCAAAAATTAGGTTCTATGTTGGACTGTATGTATTTTCCTGTCTTTCTACTTCTAGTAATATGCTTTTAATATTTCTTGCAGGTTTATACCTCTATATGTTAGTAGTGGAAACGTTTACCGCCGAAAATATAAAATTGAAGGTGTACACGACAATAGGCTGGGGTGAGTACTTAGTTCAAAGTAGAATCACCATTGAGAATGACGTGAAGTATGAGTACGTATAATGCAGATAAAATGATACGAAACTCATCGTATATATGACCTACTTCACTAACCTAATAACATGCTAATGAGACATGAGTAGCTACTTCGTAATTACATAAGTTATTAAGTCTTTGCTTAATAAACATAATGTTTATTAATATTAATAACAACATTTGCTAAATTTGTATTCAAACGAGAAATTTCGTATGATCGTAACCAAGTACTTAATGTTACCCGAATGCTAACAGGAGATTACAACCTTTTAACCATACAGAATACGTAATCGAGCTGTTTGGAAGCTCTCTCTCAGGAATTCTTGTTGAAATCATAATAGATACTTACTTCGAAAAATAATATCAAATTATATTTTTGTTTTGAAAATACTTTGAAGTAGGCAATTTCATACATGACTTTTCACACGCTTGAGCGCATTCTAAATATTATTTAATTATTTCTTATTAATTCTTTTATACAATTTTATTAAACTTTCTTATTCATCATCACAATCTGCAGATTAATCTCTGCAATTTAATTTATCTTCCATATATAATATCTTCCATCTTTCCTCAATTTTCTAATACCTATTTATAATACAACTTTTTTTTCCACAGGAGCTCCTGGTATATTTATAATAATATGGGTGATATCAAGATGTTTAGTTGCAGTCGTTCCGTCTACAGGACCTGATGGAGTAAGTACAATAATAGTTAAGCACCTAACATTTTATTTTAGTTCTTACAAATATTAAAACAAACGAAAAGGCCACCGATGTCAAAGGGTCTTAACAGAAATGTCATCCTTAGATCGGTACGAAGAAATTCGTAGATGGCTCTCCAAACAAAATTAATTTCATTGTTAGATACGATTCAACCCCGAGGGCACGTGACTTACACGAAAATAAAGTTTGTATGTTATACTTCGTAATATAGCCTAAACTGAAAATGGAAATGATGATATTATTTCAATTATAACATACTTTCCTGAAAACAGAGACTTTTGGTTAAAAATACATTCACATATTAAATATACGCTCGCAAAATTCACGTATTATTTATAGCTCATCCCACGCAAACGGCCTGGATTATTAATTATGCTTGAAATATTCCAATACACATATTAATTTAAAGCTATCGTATTTTTTTATTGTATGATTTATCGCGCGTGGGCCTCTAGCGGTCAAGTGTCAAAAGCGTGTCCAAACTAAAAACATTTTCACTTTGTACAATCTTCAAATAATGTCACACGTACCTTGTATATTTTATAAGGAATAAGCATAATTTTATTAGCAACTAGCTGTGTCACGCGGTTTTACCCGCGATAAGAATTGTGACGTAACGCTTGATAGCCTATAACATTCCTCATTAATGTAGCTATCAGACACAAAAAGAATTTTTCAAATCCAACTTATAGTTTCAGAGCGTTCAAACAAAGAAACCAACAAACAAGCTCTTCAGCTTTATATATTAGTATAGATAATATATAAATATTGTAACTTTAACTTAGGACAAAATTTCCATTGAATTAATATCACAAAGTTCAAATAATTCGCGCAACCCAATTATATATACATAACAACATAAAATAACATTTTTTACAATATTTGTCTGTCTGTTTGTTCCGGCTAATCTCTGGAACGGCTGGACCGATTTTGACGGGACTGTCACTGGCAAATAGCTGATGTAATAAGGAATATAAGTTATTAGTTTTATTTTAGAAAAAAGCATTACGTAAAATTTTTTAACGCGGGTGATACCGCGGGGTACAGCTAGTATTTTATAAAACGAGCGAAGCGCCGTGGCAAGGAATACAACTAAATGATATACTATTAATTATTTTTTATTTCGATTGGTACAGCGCTTCACACATCGTATTAGAATTTAACATCTTTATAATATGTCCTTAATAATAATGAGACCTTCCCGTTGTTCGGAGGCGGATATCCGCATTTAAACCATATCCGCCGCCAATATTAGTAAGTATTTTACGTTGTAGAAAAATTGTGGCAATTACGAAGGACCCTGGTGATTCTGGAAAGCTTAATACATATTCCTAAAAATTCTTTTATATTTAAAATCTGTTTATATAAAAACGGCACATAATAAATCAGTTTTGGACCTTAAAGGTAGGCTTCGATGTTCATTATAATCAGTTGACGGTGGAATGATGATGATGCACATGATCAGCTGTCACGTGTGCTCACTGTCGGACTACAGCTGACGCCACCTACATTGAGAAACTTAAATTTTTGAATTAATTTGCCTTCCTTTCAAAATTCTTTTCTCGTTTTCGATTTCAACTGGTTATGTGCGTACATAATTGGTTATATGCGTAGAAAGAGCTTTATAAAATTCGAAAACATTCGCTTTGCCGTGTCGTGAATAACAACGTGGCTTCAAGTGCAATATATCCGGCCGCCCCGGATATCCTCATTTAAAACTTATCCGATAACGGAGGCGCCTGAAAGAATTTTCCTTTGCCTTAAGGTGCTTAGGGTGAGAAAGCCTCTTTTATTTTATGTGTTTATAAGACAAGCAGCAAGGCATTAATATTTTGACATCTATTCAGATGTTTATTGGTAACATTTACTTTAAGCCTCAGAAGAATCTTTAGAAATTAATTGAAAAAATTTAGGTACGATTATTGATAAAAAGCTGCCATCCTGAAACGTTATGCTACTTGTGATTTAGATATACATATTGTTTCGTTTGGTACAATCCCAAATAAACTTTGGGAATAAATTCAGCTTTTCAACGCCACTAACATGCCTGTGATTTATAGAAGTACCTAGACTGTGAAACTTTTGGGAAACGAACAATACATTAAGCTAACGTCAGGAGAAAATTTCTTAACTTTTCTTTAAAACAAAGCCGCAATAAAGCACGACTTTGGTTTGGAACTTACTCATAAAAACTTTAAGTTCACGACAAACTCTTTAGGGATAAGTTTTTGAGTATTTCACGCTTAGGCCTCTGGGTTCCATTATAATTGCTGCGGTTAGCAAAATACTTTTAACGAGTCTCTAGAGTCCGATTGTATAGTCTGACACTTTTATATTGAACTGCGACAGTTCTTGTTCAGGGGATATTGTTCCTATTTCTTTAATTTTATATACTTTAATTGTATTATCTCTTTTTTTGTTTCGTTTATTTATTATCACAGCTAACTTACGCTGTGTGATATTTGCAATACAAAAGCAAAAATATCAAAAATACGTTCTCCTATTTGAGTTTGAATGACGCTGAGTATAGGATGCATTGATGTGGCCTGCATGCTTTTTCTACTCATATACGATAGAGAAATATTACTTTCGAATCAATCATTTACATACCTGATTGCTATTTAATATTGACTCATACAATTAAATAATATATGTAAATAAAATCTTAATACATATTACAATTTATATTTCCTTTGTACAGTTAGCAATAGCGAGTGATACCAAGATGTGTCTATGGATACACGAGCACCAAGTCGACTGGATCCATAAGGCGCCCGCGTTGGTGGGACTCGCGCTGAACTTGTTCTTCCTCATTAGGATTATGTGGGTTCGTATAGTTTTAAAAGTGTCGTTAAGTAACTTGGTTGTGTTAATGTTGTGGAAATAGGGCGAGTTCGTTACAAAAGCGGCAAATGATGGTGGAGATATTATCATATTAGCAGATGTGGCTATTAGCTTTTTGACAATATTTGTGACGTGTAAAATGAATGCAAAAGGCAGTTTATTATTGAGGTCGTTTTAGTGCCTACCACTCTTGTGAAGGTTATGTAAAATGTTTAATGTTTATTTATCAAAATGTAACAGGTGCTGATAACAAAACTCCGATCGGCGAATACCCTGGAAACAGAGCAATATCGGAAAGCAACGAAGGCGCTCTTAGTGCTGATACCACTGCTCGGTATCACCAACTTGCTGGTGCTGTGCGGACCAAATGACGACTCCTGGTTCTCGCATGCGTTCGACTATACTCGTGCTCTGATGCTGTCAACACAAGTGAGTTTTGCTGTCCAAGTTATTCAGTACTTCAGTGTAATTTTTCTTAGTCCCTTTTCTCATGTTATGAGTAGGTACATAACAAGGATACGGTACGATCGTTAGAAAAACGACGAAAAAGCCAACTTTTGTTTCGTAAGAATTAATCTAGAGAGATTGAATTTTCTTTCCATAAGGCTTATTTCTGTTCTGAAGAGATTGAAAATTGTCTTAAAAGGTCCGTTTACTTCGACCCATTATTGATGAAGGATTGTTTCATCTCACAGAATCGAGGTTGTCAAAGAATCTGGTTGTTCTAAACAACGATAAGAATGACAAACTCTTTTCAGCTGGAGCGATGAGTTGCAAGTGCAGACAGATTTAATTGTTTTAGTTTTTCATAAGAACATTGGATTCTATGAAGCAACAAACTCTCATAACTCAGTAGACACTTATTAAACTTTGTGTCGTACTACATACTCGTACCTATTAATGTAACGACAAGTGACTTTCCATAGACTAAATTTAGAGCTTTATTAGTGCCAGCATACAGACTTATTTTAATACACAAAAATATTGTCTATTATTTTAACACCTATAAATATAATCATTAAAATACTAAAACATATAAAATACTAAACGGGTCACATACTAAAAACAGTGTTGTTATAAAATTTAAATTAAATTAGGTACTATTAAATAAATTATCAGTATAAACCCACTATCATAAAGACATGAAATTATACCGTTTAGTTACCTCTCTGAACAATTTTCACTTCATTAATGTTTTGTATTTTAAAGGCAGTATTTTTTATTTCCTCGTTAATTAGCAAATTAGGCCTATCTTTCTATATTTTCTCTTCCAACAAGCTCTTATTACCTTCCGCGGCGTTGTATCTCA
>DWQK01003468.1:0-11535 GCA_018231225.1 Noctuana stator | reverse complement strand
TAATAATACATGAGATTGTTTTGTGTATGATAGCTATATTCATGAGGAAGGTTATAGGCTATCAAGCATTACGGTTACTATACTTAACGCGGGTGAAACCGCGTGGCACAGCTAGACAACAATTTGTAAGGACTGCAATTAGATGGTCCTTGAATTAATTTATGACTCCGTCCGTCGGCTGTCGACGCGTGAACTCTCGGTGAATCATGGCGAGTGGTGCCAGCTGCAGGGGGAATATTTTCCCATAGCAGACATTAAAATTATAAATAAGACAGGTAAAGATTGTATAAAGTTAATTAGGTACATGGACATTTTAATTCACTTAATAGTTAATTTTTAAACACGTAAAATATAATGTAGTGGTTCCAAAAAAAAAAAATGGAACATTATTGTATTTGTTTTTAGTTATAATTTTTCGTGTTTTTCTTAAAATCTTTTGAGACAATAAAAATCTTTAATTTTATTGTAATGTAATAAATTTTTTGTTAAATATTAAAAGTTTGTGTCGTAGTCAGTTGTAGTAAGAATTTTTAATTTCCAGTGGTTTTTTTTATACTAATGTATAATTATTGTGCTATATCGTCTTAAATTTTTGTTACATAATTTAATATATTTATTATAGTATTATTTTACATTTTACAAGTACAGTAAGTACATTATTAATTTATTATATTTAAATAGTTATATTAAATAGCATTTCTCATCATATATAAATTTAAGTATTTAATTGGGGTAATTTTCTATGCCGGCCACATTGCCACCCCGAGCGTTCTCGTTCGTTCCCGTTCACTACAACCATTCCTTGTCGCCGCTTTCGACCATTCATTTCATACGCAGTCAGGCAGTCGGTGTGTTAAGTACTGAGTGACTGCTGGACACTTAGTTTTACAACAAAGTAAACTTAATTTTAAGTCTAACTTTTAATATTATAATATTACAAATATGAGGGAAATTGTGCACTTGCAGGCCGGACAGTGCGGGAACCAGATTGGCGCCAAAGTAAGTGAAATTTTTTTCTTTTTAAATTCGCACGTCCGTTGACAGTTGCAAACTTATAATTCCTCTCGTCTTTTGTTAAAAGTACGTTGAGTTTGAGAAATATGTATATCAGAATGGGACACGTGGTTACTTTATTTAGTACTTACGTACAGTGTTGTAGTTTATTGTGTAGAATGTGTTGTGATAAAACTATATTTTAGTACATTTATTGTTTTTCTGTAATGCTGAATGCTTACGTTGCGTGAAAGTAAATCGCGCACCTATCTGCCGGCTCTTATAAAATTCTATGAAAACGAACGTTTAAAACACAAGTATACTTCAATAAAAGTTAATAGTACGTAAATGAGCAGGTAAAATATGTAAATGAAAAGTTTTAATTATTGTTAAGTTAATTTTATTTCAGGCAAGTGTTGAAATCTCGTAGTCTCTCTGTTACGTACATTTTTTTTCAGGTTCAGAACAATTTTCCATATAATCTAGCGAATTGAAAGAAAAAACTAAATCTGTCATCGAAAACGAATCGTTACGTATTTTACAAAAGGCATTTGGACCACAAGAAAGAAAATCCATGGCCAGAAAAAAAGATTCAGAAAGCATTTTATAACATAACTACCTAACTACCTATTTGTATTTGGCGCTGTTTGCTTAGCATTTCTCTGGTTCAATTTTTTGCTGACACAATTCGTACGATTGTGTTCAATCTCTAAACCCACAATCGTGTCATATTGATATCATATTATTATTCTACTCGGTAATTTAATTCATACAATAAAATTCAAACGGTTGGGAATTTCACACTATTGTCGTAAACATGAAAATGGACACTGCAAAGTGCAAACTTAGTTGTATACCTACAATTCAATTTATTATTCTATTCCATTTCCTACCTCGTTTATTTTTAAGCTTGGTCGGGAATTTGTTAGGGTTCCGTACACCGTATACAAAAGGCTAAATCAGGATTTAGGATTAATCAGAAATCTCCGTCCGTTCTGGTCTTTCAGTGGGTTGGTATGTCAGACTGAATAACTTAATATAGGGTGTTTTATAATTTCTCCAACGAACGGTTTTAATTTTTAAGGATATTAACTAGAAGTTCGATATAAAAGGTTTTTGGTGATTATTCCGAGTCGTGAAGAAAAATAAAAGAACATCTTAAATAAGTACTAGGTATTTTGAGTTAAAATTTAATATGTTTTAAAAATAAAATAATGTTTATTATAAATGAATATAAAAAGGATCTCCTTATTCATTCATTTCCTCGAAATAATTATTAAATTTTTAAATTTTCCTTTAATTTATCAGCAGGTCTTCAATTTCTCTTTTCTCTTACAGACTTTTATATTGAGGGTATAATTAACTTAGCTTCTTACCAAATGCCGGAAAGTTATTATATTTTCATAGACAAGACAATGTGTAATAGTCCTATTGTGATTGTTGTATTATGACCACTAAGATGTTTGCTTATCTTAAAATGATAGGGACTGAATGAAAGAACGTCGTTGACCTCGAAGCAATTAAAAGTAATTATTTTATCAGTACCGTTTGGTTTCTGGCTATTTAAAAAGTTACGGTAATAGTTTTTTTCTGCTGTTCTTTTTTGAAATTACAGTTTTTTTTATCTACCTCTAGATATCTATAGACAGAAAACTGAACACAAACGCTTATCGGAAATTGTGTTTGCTTTTTATATAGAATAGAGGGTTCGATTCCACGTAGCACTTTGAATTTATCAATATCGATTAGTTACAACATTTAGATTACAAAACATACTAAAATTTTAACAAAATCTAACAATGATTAAGCAAAAAACAAACAAAAAAAATAAGTAGTGGAAAAACACCTACATGATCAACGGAACGCAATCCACAAATTTTATAGTTTTTTTTTCATTATTGTCGTCTTTGTTACCGTCTCTGCTAAAATTACACTTTGACTTGAAGCTATTTACTACAACAAAACAATAAAATTAAACAATTTAATATTCTTTCAAAATAGGCACATATAATAAGTATATCTTTTAGGTAATCAAAACATATATATTATATATTATCATTCATATGACATGTGCAATGTTAATTAAAAAGTCCTGAAGAATAGAAGAATAACTTAATTTTATTTTCTTATTTTTATTGTATTTAAATCTATGCCATATTAAAGAACTATTTAGATCTAAACTTTTGACGGATATGGTAATAGTTCGAGCTAGCTAAATGTTTTTCTGGATAATATATGAAATTGGCCTCTATATTCTAATTACAATAAATAAGTTTCTCTTTGTAATTTATGTAAGCTGTTTGTTTAGAATAAGATGTTTGCTATCGAAACGTTCTAAATATAAAAATTCGTCAATTATTACCTGTTATTAAATAAAACAAATGAAGCATTATTTTCCGTTATTGCTCCTTCAACATTTCAAATATGGTTGCCATACGTGATTTATTTTAAGAATGTAGGCAAGTAGGTACTTTGTGCGATATCGTCTGGTAAATATTGATATCCTGTTTTGCGTTCCGATCCGAGTCTAGCATTTGATTAGGAAAAACAGAATAAACATTTTAATAGGTTCTTTAATTAATATTGATTAGCAATAGGAAATTTTAATAGGTCACCAGTAATTTGGTCTGAAATTTAAATAAATAGGCCGTTAAAAAGTCTGCTTGATATTCATACTATTCAATACGATTTTCTAATATGAGAAAGGTTTGTATGTTCATATCACGTATTACCTACTCAGTAACTACAGCCGTACTGACACCTGTGTTGTTACAGATTAAATATTGCGATCACGCTCACAGATAATAAATACTAGGTGACGAGTGACAGTGCTCGGTTTAACTTTTTAAAGATTAAATCCCTAGACAAAGGACTCTCTTGATACAGAAAATGTACAAGACTACTTGGGTATTATTGTTTGTAACACCTATATTGTCAATTTGCCACGTAGGGTGCTTGTTCGAATTTCCAAATAAAATTTTTACTTTTTAAAAGTTCTGAAGCGTTATTTAATCGTCGTAACTAAAAGTAAACTTCTTGTTCTTTATTCTGTGCATCCAATTTAAAATTAAAAACATTACCACCATCTTCGAAATTAAAACCGCCTCGTGACTCACGCGGGGAAGTCGCGCGCGTGTTCTGAATCTGACATTAAAATCATAATGGCGGCCGGTTACCATATGAAACTCCATTGTCTGCTGACGAATATCCGTCGACAGATTTGGATAGTTGACGATAATTGCCCGAATTAAGCTTTAATAAGCAACTTGTGTTATTTAATTTGGGTCGGCGACATTCAAACGCAAATTGTGACGTTCAAATGCTATAAATAGTCTTTTTTTTGTTTTTGGAAACTAACCGTTTTGGTCTTAAAAGGAATAGTATCTGAACTTATGAGCCAATTATACGTTTTCCCCATGTAAATGTTACTATCGTGATGCGAACCGCAAACCAGGAATGTTAAGGGTGTGCATCTGGACAGGAGCTCTGTAATTTCCATACAAATTGTCTAAAAAAATTTCTTGCATAATTACATATCATCATATTTTATTATACCGCCTTTGGTAATTCCTTACATAAGATAGTAGAAAAATAGTGTAAGTTACCCAAAATGTGTTTTTTTAGTTAATTGTTTTGCAAAATTTTTCGGACAAAATTCCGGATCCAGATTTGCAAATATTGATAAAATATGTTTTTTTAATGATTTCAACGTGCTTAAACTATATTCCCCAAATGAAATCTTAAATCGTTCTTATATTTATGAGGAGAACCTTGCCCAACAATGGGACCGTGATGGGTTGAACATGATGATGCTACTAATAATGCCATTAAATAAATAATACAATTAAACATATACTATGTTACATACTATTCAACATGTTCTTGGCAGTCTAAGATTTGGATCAAGTCATTGTTTGTGTGTGAAAAAAATAAGCTATCCAGTTTCTTGTAAGTCTAGTTTTTTGTGCTAGTGACTTTGAACCAATGATTAAAATCTATTCAGGGTTCGAATTTCGTAATTTTTTCTGGTCACCAGATGAGGAAATGTTTTGTATGTGGCACGTGGTTGGTGTTAAAACTCATTTTAAAAAATTTATTAAATGTTGGTTCATTATTGGGTCAGAACCCTAAGGATTCGTTCGTAACTTAATACTTAATAAATAATTACTTACTTACATACATTTGATAATAAAATTTAATAATATAGATTTAGAAACTGAATTTTAATTTGACTTAATTATTGTTATTCTGAATGTTTACGTAGAATGGATTTTTATTTTTTTATGATAAACAACTTAATTTGTTTGCTAGATATACCTACTTACGTTAATACAACCATTTTTAACAGTTCTGGTCTGAAAAAGATAAACATGAAATTACTTTAATACACAAAAAGTGTCTAAAACATACATACATATAACTACCAATTAAAATGTAGTTAAGAAAATATTTTATTCAAAATTAAAATTCACTTAAACAATAAAATCCATTAAAGAATTTAAACAAAAAGTCCTCAAACTATTCTGAAAGGCCGCCATCCAAAGCTACGAGCTACGTTTAAAAAAAGAATCTGTCAAAAATTCAAAATACTAAGCACGTCAAGGGTTGCCTCAGTAGAGTAGACTCAGCGGGAAACAAGTTATTCCTCAATTAAACCTGTCGTTTCCGTCACCCCCGCTGAGATACAATCAGAAGCTAAAACATAATACAGCTATTAGCGTGAACCACCCCTAGTGAGTGTGAGAGGGTTATTTTAGGAAGGATTTTAATATTGATTGGGTCGTGTTATTAGTATCAAGTTTAGCCTTATTAATTCTTTATACCATAACGACCTTAATACAGATGAAAGCAAGCACAGTTTTAAAGTTTATTGCATAGTTTTCGAACGAAACGTCGTGAAGTGCGCAGGCGCAGGCGGTCACGGTCGCGTGCGCCGATGCACCGTCCATTGCCAAGGAGTGCCAACGAACTTCTCGGAGACCTTCAACTATACCAACCACTGCGGTAGGTTCTGAGGGTTTATTCACTACACAATAAGTTAAATTGCTAAACGCAAATGGTAGACGCCGTTATAAAGTTAAATTTTTTCAATAAGTACCTTAGTTTTAGTATCGAAGAGAAGTACTGAAGGACTTTCGGACTAATCCGTAATTTTTTTTAATGATATGAAGTAGCACACGAGCATGCAGGCCACCTGGTGTTGGTCGCTGCCGCCCATGGACATCTACATCCAACCTCAAGTTCATGTCCTGCCTGAGGTCGCATATAGTTGCACTGCTACCCCGGAGGCTGATGGTCGCCTCATGTAAACTTGGCGGCCGGCAACTGCTCCTTTCCACCGAAACACATCTGAATTGCTTCATTTGCCTCACGGCAGACATGGGAGCAGCGGTGGTACTTCCTCGGTTGAACCATACAAGTTTTACCACCAATTAAAATTATTTTAGACTCCATGTGATCTTCTTTTGATACTTTTAACAATTATTAACATCATTTCGAGTTTAAACAATGAAAACTGTGCACGTCATACTAAATATCATTACTTCCTTTAACGTATTCGCTAGTAAACTTTACGCAATGCCTTGAGTCAAACTCAAACGTATTGTTTCTTCGAAATAAAGGATTAATTAATTACACATAAACAGTAAACAGTCAGAACTCAGCAGACAATCAGACATCTTCAATTTTAATCTTTCATTGGAAGTCAACTAAAACAAACGCTGTATTGTAATCGTTAGTCACGAATTTAATCTAGCCTGAGTCATCGGCCATTTTGTTTTTCAGCACAGGAACGGCGACGGTTAGTCACTGCAGGCGTTCTAGGAAATTAGTGATTTAGGTTTTATAAAATCTTATTTCTATACGGTATTTGTAGTGGTTCCGATACTTATACTTTCCTGGCTCGACAATGCCCCCGTGTCTGACTATCATACACCCACGCCCACCACTTCTCTGAAGTTCTCTGCACCCACACAGAACACTGTCAAAATTGTCAAATGTCAATCACCATAGTTTGCCGCCTTCGCGCTCTTTCTCCAATGACATTGACAGGACTTATGCTAATCAACACACACGATACAGAGTATATATGCTATAACATTATGCACTATGGTATTTAAAGCAATAATAACGATAGGTAGGTACAACCCCTATGACATAGCCAAGAGGGTGACTAGACAGACGTCCCCTCAGAGGGCTCAGACGAGTCTAATTACGGCGCCACCATTGTCAAGGGTATAGGGTATACCCTATAATATAGCTATTAAGCACGGTTACAGATTATTTGCGAGGTATCATTTGGAGTTAATTTTACATTCCTACTGGTATTTCTAACTGCGTGAGTTATTCTGGAAATTAACGATTCTTGGCAGCAAAGCTGTTGACACTCAAGAAAAGTATATATTTATCCTAACATTTTTATTAAATTATTTAATAATCAATATTTTGTTTATCGTTTTTATTTTTCGGAATTCGATTTAACTTTTTAAAAAATCCTTTTTTTTAATAAGTAGTTCGATTTGGATGTCAGGCATTTGGCCACGTTTGTGAACCATTTATTTTCTCTTCTTATCTTCTGTAAAGCTATTTATTTAAAACTAGCTTTCATAATTATTTGGACTAAGCATTAAGGAATCATATTGTCCCATATAAGCTTTGTCCGCATTTTCACTTCTTTTGGGGTGGGACTTCGGAAAATCCTTTAGTATCGGATGCCTACGTCATACAAAAAACACACCCTCCAAGTTACAAGTTAACGATAGCCAGGACAAAGCATTTTATATGTACCTATTGATTAATTAGGTGTAAATGTATGTATCTTAATCCTATGAGAGAGGGGAGGCGGAGAAATTTGCATGGAAAGAATACACCAATATCATATGCGGAGTAGATATAACCTACTTTATTAATCAATAGGTATAAAATTACGTATTAATCATGAGGTCTGCGTACAATAATAGATGCGAGTGTGTTATTATGTACATACTATTCGTAATGTCTCGTGTGTTATTAATATAGTTATAAGCACGAATATAATTAAATGGGCGTCCGTCTGTTTTTCCTGAATTTCCTGAATTTTTCCTGAATTTATTATCACTTCACGTTACGTAAGTAAGAACGCTTTTCAAATTTATCGTTCCTTTAAAATTAATATCACTGATTTCCCCGTTCGTCATCGGCAAAATGGCTAAAAAGCCGGACGCCATTATGAAAAAAAAAGAACTTTTTTGTTTCGATAATATATTTCTGTTTTAACTATTTTTGTTTTATTTAATTTAATAATTTTAAAACTAATGAATAAACAAGTTCTGAAAAACGAATTTTATAACTATAAAAGAAATAGTATACAGTAAATAGACACTGTTTATTATTTATTGAATTTTTTGCCAATTCATTCTTTGTTCTATTAATATTTTCTTTATTATTTTAACTATAAGTACATCTTACCTTAATACTGTTTAACAGTAAGAGGTAGCTCATGTTATTAAACTAATTTTATTTATTTATATGCCATCAAGACACGTGTGATACAATTAAAAATTTCCGATTACCGATTAATGACATAGTGATTCACAAGATAATTGCAATTAAGTAGGTAGGTATACCTACAGTTCGAAGAAAAAGAAACAATTATATTATTAGATCTATATAAACTGTAAACATTATTGACGCACAGGCATGTGACGTAGATATTAAACATACCGCACAATTTCCTCTTAGTTAGCTCAGTTGTTTAAACCATTCGGTTGTTAACTAACGGGCTGTCATTTGAGATCTTTCGATTACCGTCGGATTTGGCCGTTGAACCTGCGCCTGCGCTTGACAAGGTAGGATCTTTTATAATTATAATTCTTACTAAAAGTTAGGTCTATTTAGTTTTATTTTTTAAATTATGTATGTACCGTACATACAGAAAACGTGTACAGTTCTCAATTTGCCCCAAATTGTCTTTTAACAGATAAATAATTGTATTATAAACTATCGCAGTGTTTAGCGTATCGAGATATAGGTTGGTAGCAGTGCATACCAAAGCAAAACTTTTAGTAAATGTTTTTATTTTAAAATAATCATTTTTACAGTCTTGGATTCGGTAATTTTCGCTTTTATTAATATCTTCGACTTTCTTCAATCTTCAAAAGGCTTTATGAAGCTAAAAATATCTTATGCAGATAAAAACCTCTTAGCAGAAGCTTACTTAATTAAGGTTATGAATAAATTAATTAAATAATGTTGTCAAAGCAAATATTTACTATTTAGTTACTGCTGTTACTTTAAATTAGTTTAGTAACAGGCTGTTACTTTAAATAACATTACAAAAGAAGCCAGTACAAAACGACAGTGGACAGGTAATTAAGTATTGGAAGGATTTAATTAACTTTTTGCTTTATCTGTGGCGCATGGCGTCGGGGGTCAATAAACCCAGCGTGCTAAACTAAGGACGAGTGACAAACGTCGACTTTATTCGAACCTATTGTCTTGCAATAATAATTACTAACCTATAGGCAGTAACAATATTTCGGTCTACCTACCTAACTACATTTCAATAGACAACAATGGAATAACATAACTTAAGACGATAATTTTATTTTCTTAATTAACAAGACTTCGAAAGCCAGATATTATTTGAATAGAATATAAGCTATCTATACTACAATTATTTATTCTCTATTATTTTATTTGTGCGTAGACAGATGACATGTGTCTATGGCTAGAGAGTTTTATCCTTACCGATTGTCGGTTTTATTTTATGGATGTATCAAGAGTATCAGACATCTATTACTATGTTATAGACTTATATATTACTAGCTGTGCGACGCGGTTTCACCCGTGTTAAGAATAGTAACGTAATGCTTGGACAGCCTATAACCTTCCTCATGACTGTAGCTATCATATGGAAAAATAATTTTTTAAATCGGTCCAGTAGTTTCAAATTGAAATTCAAAATTTTTATTCATCATAAGGTACAAGTATACACGTATGAACGTCAAATAATTCGGTACATCGGCTTTAGGCGCCCTTTTGGCTGCGGTAGGCCGGGAGAAAAAAGCCGGCGGAAAAAATCTCTCGGCACTCCTTTAAAATGAAGTGTATAAATTACAAGTTATTAACAAATGATGCAGTGTAGCTTAAGCCTGGTAGTGACAACTGAGCTTAGCAATAGTGTAGCTAAGCAATAGCGTAGAGGTACCTTTAAGCAAATTCGACATCTAAACGTATTTCAGGATTTTCAGGTGTGAGCTCAGAACGCTGTGACGATATTGTGTTTAGATACGAGTAGATACGAGAACACCTTCCTTTACTCCTGAGATCCTGGTAGTTACGAAACTGTTTATTTACTTTGAACGGTTACTACATTTACAGTCAATAATGTGTGTAGGGCGGTTTGACAACATCCGACACGAGTTGGCCACTAAACCGTATCTCCACCCGCATTGGAGCAGCGTGGCGGAGTATGCTCCAGGCCTTCCCCGGTTGTGGGGAGAGACCCGTGTCCAGCAGTGGGACATAAAAAAGAGCTGAAGGCAATGTAAGCTTTTAAATATGTTATGGACTATACATACATACCTAACTAACATAATTATAACTCGCGTTACGAAAAAAACCGACTTCAAACCGACCGTGTTTTATTATAGTTTGAAGTATTGTAAGTTTGAAGTATGTACTTAAAATTAAAACTTATATAGTTTTCTCATGGATGCCATTCTCAAAACAGTACCAAATATTAATAAGACCACACGGGAAGCGCCAGCTTCCAAATAAAAAGAATCATCCAAATCGGTTAATCCAGCCGAAAGTTATCAGGTAACAAACATAATAATATATACATACATATTACATACATATATAATGCAGTAGAATTGCGAATCTCCTCATTTTTTGCCGTCGGTTAAAAATGACACATATTTTTGCGTTGAGTTTTTATTAATTTATTTAACAACCAAAAATACACTACGTTATAATGTCGATAGCGGTAGCCCGCGTGTAATTTTCAATTTCTACTAGCGGTCACACACACACACATCCGAGTATCGACCGCATCTGAGGTTATTCAGTTAAATTGCTCGCAATCTATCTACAAGCGGGGCTACGCTCGCTTACTAACATAACTTAATTAGAAACACTAAAACACAAATCCCATTAGAAGTGACTATAAATCTATTGCATAGGATATATACATATATCTATACTAATATTATAAAGAGGAAAGATTTGATTGTTTGAATAGGCTCTGAAACTACTTGACCGATAAAAATTCTTTTTGTATATGATAGCTATATTCATGAGGAAGGTTATCAAGCATTACGTTACTATTCTTAACGCGGGTGAAACCGCGTGGCACAGCTAGTATAGACTATTCTTACAAGACAATAGCACCATTTGTGTAAAAAAGTTGTTTTTGAATTGTATTCAAAAACAACCGAAGCACGGAAGCGCGCATGAAATTTGCCACTAGCGGTCACCCATCCGAGTACCGGCCGCGCCTGACGTTGCTTAACAATGTGATCGCTTGCGATCCACACTACCAGCGGGGCTATGCGCGCT
>DWQK01003467.1:0-11542 GCA_018231225.1 Noctuana stator | reverse complement strand
TTTGTAAGTATGGATGGGTGGATGTTTTTACTCTTTCACGTAAAAACTACTTTATGGATTTTAATGAAACTTTACAATAATATAGCTTACTAGCTGTCCCACGCGGTTTCACCCGCGATAAGAATAGTAGCGTAATGCTTGATAGCATATAACCTTCCTTATGAATGTAACTATCATATAGAAAAAGAATTTTTCAAATCGGTCCAGTAGTTTCGGAGCCTATTCAATACAATCAAACAAACAATCAAATCTCTCCTCTTTATAATATTAGTATAGATACACCAGAATAACACATAGGTTACTATTTATAAAGATTCTGCTTAAAAAGGGATCCAATATTTTCTTCTCACATATAAATATAATAATTTCTATTTCCAGATAGACCAATCAACGTGGAAGATAATCGACGTGCCTCTACCCGTGTGCGGGGATGAGAATCCTCGAGCGATCAATCCCGTTTCGGACGCCGTAGCCGCGGGATTCGTGGCCCAGGCTGTCTCGCTGGCGGCCGCTATACTGAACCAGCCGTTGAGATACAAGATTACGTTACTAGGGTCAGCTAGCAAGATATTGGATGTGACTCCGGACTTGCCTGACCCGAAGTAAGTATATTAATATTTTCCTGTCCTTAAAAAAATTTTTTTTATTCTCCAAAAAAAAAAAAGAAAAATTTTTCGGGTGAGTTTGGTTTTGAGAACAAACACTGTGATACGAAAATTGTATATAATAGGTAGGATATATACTAGAAATCTCTTTAAAAGATATTAGATAATCACTACATAGTATAAAACAAAGTCGCTTTCTCTGTCCCTATAATTATCTATAATCTTAGTCCCTATAATTGCTCGAATCTTTAAAACTACGCAACGGATTTTGATGTGGTTTTTTAATAGACAGAGTGATTGAAGAGGAAGGTTTATATATGTATAAAACGTACACAGTTTTTCTGTAGTGTATTTAGTATCAGCATCGCACCCGTGCGACGCCGGGGCGGGTCGCTAGTATATTATATAAGAAACATATAAGAGATATAAAAGATATGATACATAAACAATTAAAAAACAGATATATTTTCAGCATTCCCCTGTTCGCTCGTGGTGGAGACATAACCCTATTTCGTTATGGTATGTTTCTTCTGAACAAGTGCATAGCTCAACTGCTATGGGGCAAGAGTCTGTCCGTCCACGATATGAGACCCACGCTTGGGAACCTACAGCGACTTTTGACCACGCCCAGTAACTTGTGAGTATTTTGTTTAACTTATCTGTGAACATTGTTGAATTTTTTTTCCATGGCAAAAAATTTAAAAAAAAGTCAAAAACATTTCAACGCCACAGACAAGTTTGTTTTTTCTTGATGTGGTATGAAAAATAACTGAATTAAATTAAACTGAAAAATTTTATAGACCGCAAATATAAATTTGTTTTTCATACAGTCATATTTTTTAATTTAATTCAGTTTTTTTTAAGTTCAATTTCATGAAGTTAAGATTGATTTTCTGTGATTGTAAGTTCAATATCGTAAAAGTAAACGTAATTACCATGTCTACATTTTAATTACTATTATCATAGATTAATATGTTTCATTTATTGTCTGTTTCTGTATTCTCAGGTCGGACACATCCAAACTATTCGGTACATACAAGTGGTTGAACGATAATCAATGTCCTCGGACGCAGTCGTTGAGGAGTCTCGTGGCTTCTGAGAGAGGGAAATACAGACAGTTTAATAGGTTTAAGGTATATATGACAATTATATAAACACACTAGATGGCCTGGCAAACGCTCAGCCCTATAATTTAAATAAAAAATACCAAATGTAAGTCTGTTTGAAAGTTCATCAAAAAAACTTATACGGTTACGGAAACAGATACGGATTTGAATGTACTAAAGTCGCGATTAAAAATTGGCTAATAGATAATGCTATTTAGCATTGAGCCCATCTTTTGTACCACAATCTTCTTTGGGTATAATGAAGTGTTAACTAACTAAATAATTTTGAAGAACATTACGATGAAGCTGATATAAAACTTTGCTCTAAACCTAATGATTAATTACTACTGTTGAATGAATTGTCAGGGTATAATATGGATATCCCCTGAACGTCACTTTGAAAGTGCATTTAATACATGTAAGTATTGCATGTAAATATTGAATAGTGTCTACATAAAAATTTCAGCGGAGAATTTTATCTTGTTTCATACTTTACCAATTTTGGTGTAGAATATTTTCACCTTTCATACTTTTTAGGACATGATTTTTTAAATTACTGAACTTCTATTTGTATGTTCGTTGTGTACGATTCAAGTACAATTGTTAGTGACCACAATGTAAATGAATTACAGGATGCAGTGGACGGTCAGTCACCACACTCAGCTATGCATAAGAGACACAAACATTCTAGGAGTGTTGGGAGCTATCATGATGACCAGGTATTTATTACTTTACATAATATAGAAGAAATGACATTCCTATTCAACCTTATACAATACTGCAGAGCTACTTGAGAGTGTAGATAATTAAATCATTTTGAGAACATCATCGATAATAAAATTATGAGTCTTAGGTGAGGAGAGTTTAACTGTAAGCGTAATTGTTTCACGGATACATTATGTATTGGCTTTTATGTTGTAAATGTACATGATATTAAAAAGGGTGCAACTTTTATTAAAGCTCTAATAAATTGATACTTCCCTAGATGGTCGACTCGGGTTTATAATTTCCCTAGCAACCATTTTTAAAACAATATTGCTTAGTGTTAGAAAAAGGTGAATGAATACCTTCATTCGAAGCGAAGTGTGCATAGCTGTATAGAAGTGTAGATCGCGAATGATCTCATTAGTTAAGCAACCTCGAGCGTGGTCAGTACTCAGATGAATGACAATCGTTGAACCTCATCACATTATAATATTATATTATTATATATTTAATTTTCAGGAATTAGCAGCATTAGACGCTTCCACAACATCAATAATGGGCAGTGAATCAAACATATACGATATGAAGTTAACGCATGCAAAATCAGACTGCAACCCGAGCTATCTGAAATCACACAATTCAGACTCGGAAATATCAAGAATGGCCACCGATGAAGGAATGACTGACAGAGTTTCAGAAAACAAAGTGATTTTCACTTTAGGTGACGATTCTAATATACTAGACATACAAACAGAGAGACTAGTAAGAATTTCAAGCAATAATCACGACGAAATAACCTGTTCTTCGTGTTTAGACGAAAATGTTAAACGAATTTGTTCAGAGATCAAAGACTTTTGTGCTGCAACAACTTCAGACAAGGACGCGGAGACTTGCATCAAGAATATTGACCAAGAGATTGATATAGCGAAACATATGGACGAGAGGAAATCTAGTGTTGATGTTGAAGACAGTGCGTGTGATAATTGTGAGTGTGGAGGTGTTTGTGATATGTCCTGTGCTATTCGAGTCCAGGATGTGATAGTTATACCGAGTGCTGAGGCCATATTGGACACTGGGCAGCCTGATCGTGAAGGTATAGAGTAATTAAGTTTAATAGACAAGGTTAATGTCAAAATTGAGATTGGTTTGGGTGTGCACAGTCAGTATGCAATTGAAAACAAAAAAAAATGAATACCCAATATTTGTATGAATGAAATGACAATAACTTAATTTTACAACAGTTTTATCGTTTATGAGTAGCAAACGAGCATGCAGGCCACCTGATGTGAAGTAGTCACTGTGCTGCAACCTATGGACATCCACATCCAATCTCAAATAGGACAGAAGTCCTATCTGAGATCATACGTGAAGGCGTTGCTACTCACGGACTGAGATGGTCGCCTCAAGTATAGTGTGTCCGGCAGCAACCCTCCCCAACCGAAACACAAGTGCTTGCTACAAGGCTTGCTTAGTAAATTAATTAGATAATAACTGACTGTGAATAGCCATTAGAGTTAGTTAGTTTGTTGTAAAATTCGTTAAAATTGTGATATTCGGTGTCCTAATTAATTAATCTAAAGTAATTTATTTAAATTTGTTATTTATTTCTCTGTGAAATGTCTCAATTTTGACATGGGATGTGTAATATAAATAATAATATTAATATTAAGTACGATTCCGTATTTATGTAAAGATTTTTTTTCTTTTAGAATATACATACATAATATGAAATGGTAACGTTATTCTGCATAATGTTCAAAGATTTTTGTAGATAATATTATTGTGATGGTAAAACTGAGGGAAATACAAAGAGGAAGGATAGTTAGTTTAGATTAAAATGAATTAAAAAAAACTATGCTGGCCACCTAATTTTGTATCATATTTTAACATTTTTGGGTATTATTTATGCATTTTACTTTAACAACGGATGGCGTTTGTTTACAAATAAACTATCAACTTCGTTCATTCTTATATCACCAGATGGCGTTAGCTTACAAATAAACCTTATAATGAACGACTTCGTTCACTCATGCGTCAACAGGTGATGCTAGTTTACAAATAAACCTAATAATTACTGACTTCGTTCATTCATGTATCAACAGATGGCGGTAGTACACAAGCACAAAATCACTCCCAGTACAAACGAAAATATACATACATAGAAGTTTACTTTATAAACAAATACCTATAGTGGAATTGAGAATCAAAGAGTTTTTTTTAAGTCGTTTAATATAAACAATTTGACTCACAGGCAAGTAAACATTTTAACTAAATATAACTAGGTTCAATCCTCTTTGTATTCTCTGAGTAATATAAATATCTGTAGCGTTCATAATAATAATAATATAATGCCTATTCATACAAAAATGAAATTCACAAGGAGCAGTCCCTGTTTAAAATATGTTTGTCTTGTTCTCGCATGGAAATATTTCCACAGATAGGAAAGAGTAAGAAGACAAAATATTTCAGACACGACTGCATTTTTATGTTATTGTTATTTTTTATTACTAGGCAGTTGAAATATTGTTAACATTTTAATGAATTAGAAAGAGATTAAATTCATAATATGCCTGTTACTTCCCTATATTTTTATTATATCTACTGCAGTTGTTACAAAGAACAAATACAATACATAGTTTAGATTTTTTTACTTCGTCAATTCATTACTTTTCCATAGCTGAGCGTACTTTTACGCTAAAAGATTTACTGTAATATATTTAATAATGTATATACTAATGTATATACCATGGAATAATATCATTATTAAAATATGAAATTGACTAAGATATATCAGTACAAGTGCATCTTGCGGTAAGTAGTCACCACATCCCATGGACATCCACATCCAATAATAATTGGGAATCAAGTGGGTACCAGGCGAGAATAAGTTGACAAGTCGAAAATGGACAATTTTCAGCGCAGCCATTTTAAAGGTTGAGTTTTATTTTTAAATTGGTGTTTTATGTTTTTAAATACTTTTTTATTGCAATATTATTGTCTTAGTTAGAATTTTCTTTTATTCACCCTGTAACTACGGCAATTCTAAAGCCAAATGTAATAATTCCCGTTTGGTACGGAATTATTCCGAATCGATTACTAAGCGATTAAAGTGATTAATCGCATGCGTGTGCACAGTTTATTGGTGCTTCTTTTGAAGCGTCGATCATGTATCATCTGTACTAATATATAAAGTTGAAGAGTTTGTTTGTTTGTTTGAAGGCGCTAATCTCTGGAACTACAAGTCGGATTTTAAAATTTTGTGTCTGATAGCTACGTTAATAAGGAAGGTTATAGGCTATCGATCGTTACGTCACAATTCTTAACGCGGGTTAACCGCGTGGCACAGCTAGTGTAATGATATATCTTAGACTATTAGGCACTGAATGAAGATAAAATGATTATTAATTGAATTGAATTGAATATGAATTACTCATAATAGATAATATACTATGTCAAGTGTCACGTCTATATTTGATTTTTTTTTGTCACAAATATGCAGTTTAGTGAATTTGTTTAGCTTGTCTATTTAAACAGGAGTATGAAATCCTACTAATATTATAAATGCGAAAATTTGTATGTTTGTTTGTTACTCTTTCACGCAAAAACTGCTGAACCGATTTCCATGTAATTTGGCACACACATAGAGGGTAACTTGGATTAACACATAGGATAGTTTTTATCCCGAAAAAAATGTTCCTGTGGGATGCCATTTATCGAGGAAGGCTATAGGCTAAGCGTTACGTTACAATTCTTACAAACCGCGGGACACAGCTGGTTATATATATACTATCAATGATAAAACAAATTAATAAGCATTTTTGTAGTAATTGGTGTAGTAGGAATTTACTACTACTATATCCATACAATACTATCTAATATAGTTAATAATAAGTAAGTTATGGGAGGGCCGTGATGGATGGATAGAGAGTAGTGACTGAAGATTGAAGATAAGTCTAATTTTATACTCCACGATTAACGAGTATAGGTACCTCTTTTCACTAGAGAGTACGCTGGCGTTTTCCGTTTCATATTTTTCAAGAAAAATATCCATGTAAAAAGATCCTTGACAGCTTGTCTACGGAGATGAGAATCGATATAGGATTAACCCGATACGGCCCTCCAATTAACACCCCAGAGGATCTTTATCCGCAACCCCTAACCGCAATTAATATACATTAATCGCTAATTAAATGAGCAGTTATTTTATACTCAAGTTAATTTGTAGGATAAGAGAACATTAATTTTTTGTTATAATATAAATTTACTTTACTTGTTGTTCATATGTCCCATATAGTAATTATCCTACTTGATAGTAAGTAAATAAATTATAATTAGCAGTAGTAACACATAAAAACAGACAAGTTCCTCTCAACAAATTTCTCCCAGTTATTTTTCCAAGTTTGTTTTTGTACCCAATTTCTACCAGTATGTTCACGAGTTAAACATTTTGTTTATGTTACATATTGTAACATAAATAAAATATATTTGTATATCTAAACTTTTAAAATATGTTTGAGATTTCCTTGCAGAAATAAATGCTTTCGTTTTCAGTTAGATGCATAGGTATGTTAAACATATAAATTGTTTTATTTCAGAGGTTAAAAAGCAATCATTAGTAGAACTTTGTAAATGTCTGTGCGAAAACAAGTATAAAAATATAAAAATATAATAAATCCGAACAATATAAAAGCAAAAATCGATAGTAGCAAAATCTCCAAAAGTGGCAGTGACAATAAATTACTTTTCTATACTAATACTAGTTGACCCGGCTAACTTTGTACCGCCTAAGAACCAGTAAATGTTGTGTTAACCTCAGCAACACGTGGCGGTTATGTTATTAAATTGTAGCTAATATCAAACGCCTGTACTTTTAACACAGCGCCATCTATTGAACACTTATTCAATCCAGACAATAGGTATCGACATCTGGTGGAATCGTTTGGAGCTAATAAATAATCGTGGCTATCGGATAGTATACAAATAATTTGCAATAAAATAATATTGCTATAAATTGAGATGTAAGCTATCCTATCTTTCAAGTTGGATAAATCTGCACACGGTGTGCAAAATTTGGTTAAATCGGTTAGGTAGTTTAGGAGTCCATCGCGGACAAACACTGTGCCACGTAATTTATATATATTAAGATTATAAAGAGGAAAGATTTAATTGTTTGTTTGTATTGAATAGGCTCCGAAACTACTGGACCAATTTGAAAAATTCTTTTTCTATATGACAGCTACATTCATGAGGAAGGTCTTCATAGGCTATCAAGCATTACGCTACTACTATTCTTAACGCGGGTGACACCGCATGGCACAGCTAGTTTTAAATAATAATATAAAACCTTTTTTGTCGCCAACACTCCCATGTGATGTCAAGTCATTGCCATTTACAGAAATAAGACTAACAAGTCCTATATGAGCCACGATTGAATGACTGCCCGGATCTTCGCTCTTTTAGGTTAAATTGCGTATATTCTATTCCTTCCCAAAAGGTTAACGATGCGATCCGTAAAGCAATAAAGCCTTCGCTCGATCTACACAACGAAATATGTTTTACCTTTTCCACAATCTGCTACCGAAAATCGCTTCATTAATACCTTTTTTTTCATTTACGACCATAACAAACCCATTGTTTAGACTTTTTTTACATAACTCCTCGAATTGGAGAGATGTCTCATCTGAGGTCGAAGGATGCCTTGCTACTCATACAAACTGAGATGCTCGCCTGAAATCTTAAAGCATGCAAAATTATATCCATTCCTCAAATAGTGTTTCCGACATCAGCACCTCCCGAACTGAAACATTATAACTTTACACACGACTTGCTTTCCGGTGGGTTATGAAGGCAGTGGTGGTACCTCCTTGGGCGAATTGTATAAGTTCTACAACTTTAATATCAGGTGGCATGCTCGTTCGCTTCTAATTAAACTCATTCAAAAAAAATACGTAATATCTACATACCTATTCACTTATTATTCTGCATTATTACCTGCAATCTGAAACTGAATGTATTGTGCACAATAAATTCATTCATTCATTCATTCAAAAAACAATGTCAAGCTTTGGGAGCTCGGCGTTTAAATCACAGTAAACGGTATAGTAGATAACTTCCATACATACTTGTAATAATGTCGGCTTAGACTGTTCTAGATATTACTCTCATGTGACCCCAAGTTCATTGTCAAAGTTTTAACGATGAATAATGACAAAATTTGTTCGCCCTTGAACGCTGTAAAGATGTCAACAGACGAAATGCGGTCAGAGTGTCGCGTCGCATTAATGAAATCACAGTGAATATTTCAGCTACATGTTAGCAACGTAACGTCTTAAAATTTAGCGTGTGTTTGTTGTACGCTAACCACATAAGTTCTAGATTTCTGTACTTGTGAATATCAACAAAACTTAGAAGACATAGAGTGTTAACATTGGTGTGTTGATATTACAACTTTCTGAAATTACGATCCGTATTTATTTGTGTTTACTCTAACTCTATTTAAAATAAAACCTTACTGCAGTGCGACATTTCATATAGATTTTGACTGTTTTTATAACATTATGCCGAATATTGCCAATTTCACACCCATAATTAAGACTATCAATCAATCTACGCCTTATTTTTTAACGACAATGCGTGTTACAGAAATGTTATATAGAGTCAGTATTACAGACACTACATAGATGGACTATGGATTACGACATTACAAAAACATTACACATTTAATTAATTGATTTCCATTTTGAAATATTTAAAACGTTTGATTTTTAATGGAAAACGCGATCTGCGTGAAAAGTCCAACAATATTTCTGTGAAGACAATTTATTTGTGATTTTTATTAATTTATTCGACCATCATACAAATCGGTGGCCACAGTAATTCAAGAATAGGCATCCGGGCGACTAATTCAGACGGATTTATCTATTTTGAATGTGGCTACAAAGGGCTTTGGATATTTGACTTAACCCTCTGGATCTGGGATTCGAAGATAAGAGCTAATATTTAAGCCTGCAATGTAAACTATTTGAGGCGAAGATTACTAACTTCTTTGGTCCAAACTTCTTTTTAAGAGCCCGCTCATATATTTTGTTTAAATACTTAGATTTTGAGTCTTTTTTGCGTACTTAGAGGCAGTCAGAGGCCATTTTGTTTGTTTTAATTAGAAAGTAAAATAAAAAGTTTTGCAAACAATATATATTGATATATCAAAGAGAAAGGATGGTTATAAGTTGAATATTCCTTTCAAAATAGGATTTTCTCATACGTTTTTTTAGTAAGTAATGTAATATCAAAGAAAATATTTTTTAAAAGTTGCTGCCTCTCATTTTAGAAATAAAATAACATTTTTATGCTTTTTTTGTATATACTTGTCAATTGAGCTTTTTCCGCATTTAGAGTGATAGTTTAATATACTCGCAGCTACGTTTCTAATATGGACACTACTTGGTAGCAGGCTACCTCGTAACACGGACCAAATACAAAGAGGACAGAGAGTAAGCAAAGGCCAGTCGCCTTAAAATGAAGCCCTAAAATCAAGCGGGGGGAGAGCATGCTGTTATTTCATCGTATAAAGGAGGTCCAACTAGGAAGAGCGAGGGAGCGCGGGGGCGTCAGGGTACAACGTTTGTGAGAAGAAAACGTATTAGAGGAATTCTTCTTCGTATTTTCTCCACGGATTGTAATCAGGTGTATCATAATCCTTGTGTACCATTTGGGCGCGTCGATACGGCTTAAGGTTTTACGCTTCCGTAAGCTTATTTAGGCACCGGATTAGTAGCGAAAGGTTTCTACGGAAAATTTCATAAGGGACATTACTAAAGATTGGTTCCCTAATTAAATTTTTAATTAGGGTTTTTACCAGAGAAACAGTTTTGGTGAATGGATGCAAAGTGTTCAAATTATCCCATAGGTTTTTAAGCTCATAGAAATTATATTAAATAGCTGGCTTATACCCGTGACTTCGTCCGCGTGAATTTCATAATTGATTGGACTAAGAAATCATGTTGTCCTATACAAATTTTGCCCCCATTTTCGCACCCTTAGGGGTAGTATTTCGGAAAAATCCTTTCTTATCGGATGCCTACGTCATACACAGAACACACCCTCCAAGTTTCAGGTATCTACGCCCAGAGGTTTAGGCTGTGTGATGACCTGTCGAGTTCATCATTCAGGAAAAAGCAAAAAAAAAAAAATCTGCACACGGTGTGCAAAATTTGGTTACATCGGTTAAGTAGTTTAGAAGTCCATCGCGGACAAACATTGTGACACGTAATTTATATATATTAAGATTACATTTATTATAAACTATACACAATTTTTATAGACCTGTGAAGTATTATTATTTATATTAAAATAGTGCTCTCGTCCTACTTAAGACCGTGTTTGGGCCACCGTTAGGTCGACTTATTTTTATTTATGTATTATAATGTATATTTATATAGAGTACAATAAAGAATAATCATTGGTGTTTAACAATGAAAAAGTTATGGCAAGATTTAATTCAAATACCCATTGTCCCAAAATAACTCCGCCTTTAAATAAAATATTTCTATTAAATTAAGGATGAATAGAATTAGTCAAAACAATCCTTAAATTTATTAAAACTGCGTCCCCAACTTCCTGATAACAGAACAACATTTTCCCATTATGAAATCTCTAAACAACCCCCTTGAGATTTATTCATTTCTCGAGGTTCAGAGAATAATTGGTGTTTGCGAAAAGATGTTTAATTTATTAAGGAGACTGTTAGCTGGAGCCTAATCACTTTATAAGCCTACCCAGCTGGTCTCCGATAGTGTGACCAGGAGGTGGATTCAAGACGGAATTTCGAAGAAGTGAAGTTTTGGTGAATCTACGAGTATACTAATATTTTGCCTTGCCTTGCCTTCAACTCATTTTTATGTTCCACTGCTGGGCACAGGTCTCTTCCCACAACCGGGGAAGTGTCGGATGTTGTCAAACCACCCAAAGGGCCTCCGATCAGGTTTAACGACTGTTCTCTGTCAATATCAACGGGGACTGACGGCTTAACATGTCCTCCGAAGCACGGAAGCGCGTATGTAATTTGCCACTAGCGGTCACCCATCCGCGTACCGGCCGCGCCCGACGTTGCTTAACAATGTAATCGGT
>DWQK01003466.1:0-11543 GCA_018231225.1 Noctuana stator | reverse complement strand
ATAATATATAAGAATCTTTAAAACTGTACTGTTTAGTCGAATTGGAATTTGTATATGGATTTGTTTTTTAATTAAAAAAAATGTCGTGTGCAAAACCTATATGTATGGTTCATGGAATAACCGATATTTTTTTTCATGAGAAAACTGTTTTACTATCAGATCACTGCATACCAATTTTCTTTACAGAAATAATGAGGTGGGCCGTAGCCTAGTAGCCAAGACTTATCTTGCGATACAACTATGAAATATTATTAATATTAACAAATAATGAAACAATACTTATAACATAACCAATACAAATTTCCTCTACTATAGGTACTTTCATAACGATATTACTATACTTAGGTTAAACGAAGTAGACAACTATAGTACCTTCAATTAACGTTTTATAATATTGTTAAGAACATGAATGACGTTTTAGCTAGGTACATAACTATATTTTGCACAAAAACCTTTAAGAAGAAGAGGGTCTCTAGTTTGTACTACAGGCGTAATGCCTTTGCCTACATAAAAAGAAAAAACACCTGATAACGGGAAAACGTACACCGAATGAAACATAGGTACGTTTGTCCTCATTTATAGCTGAATCGTTATCTCGGAGCTCTCTGCTGGCGAGCGTCGGTAGCAAAAAACAATAAGATAGAGCTACCGGGCGACACTCCGTGCAAATTTCTTCTACCTACCTAGTGTCTTGTATATTCGCTTGAGCGACTAAGTAAAACGTTCTTATTCATAAGATATGGTGTTATGAAAAACTCGGGACGAGTACCTTTCGCCACGGGGCCGGCGAAAGCCCAGGAGACTACCTATCCTAGTTTATGTTAGACTTATTGGTTTATGGGTGTTACATATACCAAGTAAGATAATTCTTAGTACCACACTACTATTAATATACGATATAAACCAGTAATTCCCAAATGGAAAAAAAATTACATAGTATCAATAATATTATTATTATGTCAAACCTGTTTAATTAGTACCTAATTAATTTGCTTATCGCCCACTTTTCATATTGGATGAGTACGATTAGCAGTGATTAAATCAAGGAAATCATTCGACGCGGCTATCAATATTAGTTTCCTTACCATTGAACCTTGCAAATCATAATCCAATAACCTGCGGCGAACCAATCTCGTGATGAATAGGGCATTTCAAAGCCACGCGAAATGATATTGCTTGCCAGGGTTGCTTGCATTAATGTCCGAAATTAGCTAGCGGAATAACGTGGCACCGTTAATCTAACAAATCATTCATTTATCGACTACATACATTACGTACATGTAAAACTATGATATAGCTAGAAGATAAAGAACTGTTTTATTTTGTCATTAAATGGTTCGCGAGAGTCTATATTATACATTTTTATAAGTAGAAAAATTTTAAGACGTGGTTCAGGAGAACGTTGTTACAAGCTCTTATCTTCATATAGGTACTTATATATTATAACTAACTTAACGCATATAACGTGGTTAAAGTTATTTACTATATATCTTGTAGTTAGCGCTAAGCCGTCTAAACCTGCGCTCTCTATATCTGTTTCCCACTATCTATGTAACCTACAGATAAACACATACTATATTAAAGAATATCAAAGACATGATAATGTCTGAGATGAAAAGATTATTAAAACTACTCATTACTATCCAACGCAAACTATATAATGCATTAGGTACAGTTAAAAGTGGTGATGGCAAGTCGCATGAAGCTTAGTGTGTCAATAACCCGTAAATTTGAAAAAATTGATGCTGCGAGCTATAATTTAAGGATGGCGAATTTCCCCGCGGTCCAAAGACAATACTACGCTATCAGCACCAACAAAAAATCATTAAAGCGGTTTAATGTCTTTCATAAACACAATACTGGTATTATCGTAATAAGGGACTGACAACCCTGAGTAGGTGTTAAGTTCAGGGGTATCGCTATGTGACAGACGTTCGGGTTCCGCCAACAATCACAATTCATTCGTGACCTTGTCAAGCGGGTCTTTGATGCATCAATCAAAATGATTTATATCTAAAAGGAAAATCCCACTGACTCACTGCTTACGTCACACATTTAGTGTAAGGGCGCTCTATTCTAATATTGAAGCGCTTGGCGTTTCTGTGAATATACTCGTAGCTTTGTTGGTTATGTTTTTCATGCTCGGATGTACCTACGGTTTTCTTGGAAAAAGGTTTAAAATTATACATATTTGTTATTAAGAATAGTATGTTACTGGTTTGTAAAATGGCGGAAACAAAAAACTTTCAAAATTGTTCCATTGTTGTAGTTTTAAATTGAATAAATAAATTGAATTGAAACTTCTAAAGAATTTATACGATTCGATTGATTAAAAATTATTCAATTGACAGTGTTATTTTGTTTTGCTTTGTCTGAAACCCTTTTTTTTATGGCCCACTGCTGGGCATGGGTCTCTACCCACAACAAAGGAAGGTCTGGAACAATCGGCACGCTGCTTAAATGCGGATTGGTGCAAAATTTTGTTTACTGGCGAAATATTTTCTTAAATAAACGGAATTTCTTTAATGTATGTTATTTGCAATGACTATAAAAATAATAATATTATAACAACGTTTCACACGCTCACAGCCCCACATTAGGTTTCCCAATAATAATAACTATCGAATAATATTAACTAATAGGTATATCCATACTACGTAATACTTTAAGGTTTTAGTTCTTGAAATTTTGTATTTCCTCCGTTACCAAAAGCAAATTACATATGAATAAACAACACGAGATTCACAACATACTTTAATGCAGTTTGCATATGAAATTCAGTTTTCCATTTGAAATACTACGTATACAAGAAAGTGAAACATTTGGTATAATTTTACATACTGAAACGAGTAAATCCATTAACTCTGACGTCCAACTGCTCTATGATCGTAGCAGTCGCGTAGCTCTACCGTAGACTAAGTATTTAAGTGGTTTAAACTGACTATTAAACACAAAACCATATTTAACCAACTTCAAACTGTGCCCACAGGAAACTATATAGGTAGTAATAAACCTTAAAATGGAGGACTTCTTTTTCGTATGAGAATGAATCATGGACTTGAGTTCGGTCTTCAGCATCCTAACACAAAGCATAGCTTATAAGATTTAATTAACGCCAAAGATTCAAAATAAATGTTTACTCTATTGGTTTTTGGTTCTCATTGAGGGTTATAACCAACTTTAAAGTAAGATATAACTCAAAATTGTTACAATTTTTTATTAGGAGAGAGGCAAGAAGATTAATAAGCAATGACTGCAAATTAATAATAATAATAAATTAAGGGTTACGACTTACATAACGTTAGCTTTCAAGTTAGATATTACCCACAACACGATATTGTCCTTCTGCCCACGTCTCCATTATTCATTTTATGGCAATACCAATTTGCATGAATTAAATCGCGATTAACTAATATAAAACAGTCTTGTTAGACATTTACTTTTAAATAAAAAGCAATCGTACGTTAAGGGAATAAAGTACATTATTGTTAATTATAAGATCCAGCAGGTTTTTGGTTCGACGTGCCCCGGATTTAGTCAGTAATTGAATATTCACATCCCAATGGTAGCCCGTCCGTCGTTTTGATCACTTGTACATAGGGCTACCAGACAAAGCATATATTAATTCATGCCCTATTCTAGTACAATCATGAAATATTGTGTGAGAGTTTCTTAATTTGTGTTTTAGTTATATCGAAGCTTTGAAATGTAAATAATCATAAAAATAACTACAGTTTCACCTTGTTAACTTTCAATCTATTAAATATACATAAATCAATTTTAGTTAAAGTAATAGTTTCGTAAGTTTTATATGAACTATTTGGAATGTTTAGTAAACAGTATTAAATATTTGTAAAGATTATTAACCATCAATCTGTTATTTATGTACTAGATTACCGAATTCCAACATAATACCATTCATAACTTTAAATTAGTAGATTATGGAAACTGTAAAAATAAAAACCATTGCCCAAACACGGCTCTGACTCCATTTCGAGCCGATTGCAATAGCAGACATTTTCCCCAGGCCATTAACACATTTTTATTTATAAATAAATAAGGCAGCCCTACTTTTAACCACTTGTACGTACACTCCCACGGTTTCGGATCGTCTTTCGCGCTCTGAATAAATCTCCAAAGGTTGGCCCAATTTACTTATGAAAATATCGATATTGCGTTTTCTTATTGCCGACCTCAGTTGTGTCCACGTGTTGGTTAAATAAGCCTAATAGCAATGCCTGTCGATTGTGAAATTTATTTTATGTTTGTACTCGTACATACTGTACATGCAATAATATTATGTGGTTTTATATTGTCATTAAATTGTTAACATTAGAAACCTCATTATTGCTTTTATTAAAACGTTCAAAATTTATAGAGAGCTAACAAGAAAATGTGAGTTTTGATCTAAAACTCTATGTTGAAGAAATAATACGTATAAACGAGTAAAAATATAATTGAATACGGCATACCACTACCAACAAATGCCATACAGTCGTAGTTTGAAGATATTTATAGTATCAATTAATGTTTTTATTTAGTGAAAAATATTTTTCAATATGAAACGTAATTTTTGCTAGTCAAAAAGCGAAAATAATTTGTGTATTCGAGGCACAAATACAGAATTAAAATGGACTAAGGTACACACAACTCAGGTGAACTGAAATGTACGCAACATTTCAGCTTTAATTGCAATTTGTCTGTTTGAGCCAATTTTATTTCCTTTTAGAATCAAGAAAGATGATATGAAAAACTGGATTCAAAAACGTTTTGTTTCATAAACCCTAATATGCTATAAATAGTTTACATAGATTTAAAACATGACAATCGTTGAAAAGTAACAAAACTTTTAACACTGATAACCCTCTAACAATATCGAATTAATAATTTAATTAATATTAGTGTTAAGACGTTAATGGCTGGCCCAATATCCTGTCCATTCATAACACTCAGCACAACTATATCATTACAACTATGAAAAGGTATAGTGCAATATACACAGGTGTACCTTTTAGTATTAGTGTTATTTTAACAACTATTTACAAGATTTTATGGACAGAGAGGATATAGGAGACGCCGATAATGAAAAAAACGGTACTCACGTATTGTTGGCGGAGGAGAGCCTCCTGTGCAGGCTGCGCAGCGACATGGCGTACCCCTAGCAGGGCGGACTGCCGCTGCCCTTGCCGCGCGGCCGGCGCAGCGCGCGCGCGCCGAAGAACGCGCCCTCCTCGTTGCACGACTGCGAGCGCTGCGACGCCAACATGCCGGCCGCGCGGCCCAGCGCGTGCAATGGCCGCACGCGCGCGCGCCTGCCCCACCCGCACCCGGCCACCTCAATCTTGCTGGCCACGCGCAGGCTCTCCAGCCCTAACTCACGCGGCTCCGACTTCACTCTGATCCACTCACTACTGGTTCACACTAACATCCGGTCCCATATGAATTAGTTAATGTCACTGTGTCTAGTATAAAAAAACTAAGCCAGCAAAACTCGAACCGCTATTTGTATTTTCTTGTACCACAGTGTGTATACCAGAAACGTCAATGTCTAATCTATCCAATTTAAGGCTTGGCACTTGTGTTGACTAATGATAATTTTATTACCTATAATAAAATTTCTATCTACCGCGTAATTGATAGTGTTGATTCAAGGCGCTTCGTCGTTTGTTCGATTAACTATTTAGTAAATATAATTTCTATTTTCTATAAATTTGCTCTTTGAACCCCGGATCCAAAAATCTGAAAGGAAAGAAAGCATTTGTTAATACAACGATGTACCATCGATCAATGTTTGTGGAACGTGTAACTATAAAGTTTTATGTAACAACTTGGGAAACCTAGAGGGCCGCTATCCGATTTCAATATCCGAGTTTAAAGCCGTATTTGATACACGCAAGTTTGAGACCATATCGGTACAGAAAAGCTGGACGGAATTAAATTTTTTGTAAAAATTCTAACCAATGCCTATAACATTGCTATAGATGATGGTCCAGTGTCTGTTTAAACTAAATGTGTTTTTTATTAGACGATATGATACAATCATTTTATTATAGGTACATTTTTACTGTAGTTTTAAGATTCATAATTTTTTCAATCTCTTATAAACAGACAAAGTACTCATTGAGAAGGGTATTTTCATTTTCCACGTGGCTTATCCAAAAAACTCACAAGGAGTTGAAAATGAACTCCCCAAAAATGTCATAAGTATTATGTATACGTTTAGTCGCGAAATGATTTTTGTTTGCTTGTAATTAAGCCAGCGCGAGCAACTTTTAATGAAATGGTCAGGCAGCCGAGGTTAATCCTTTGAAAGCATCCTATCAAATCCACACATGTATCGAAACACGCCGAGAACTGAGTCTCGGCAAAAATAGGTCAAGTGCAAATACAACATTAGTAGCATTTACTGATAACTGCATGCATGGAATCGGTGTCGAGTACCTCTAACACCTATAACGCACTCGGCATTCGTGCATTGAAGGTGAGGACTAAGCAATAAATGGCTACTGTCGAGAATTGATGAATGCTTTATGCATTCTCCACTACACATTTTGTATGGTGGAAACTACAAACGTTTCCAAACTCCCAATAGTGTACCTACCAGTTAGGTAGTTTAGGTATTACAATGCATGACAAAAGCTTATTAAAATTATAAATTTACTTTTGTGTTTAACAAGATTTATACTCCTATCAAGTACAAAAATTTTATATCAACATTGTCATAATAAACTAGGCGACGACTGCCTTGGAGTTTGGAAGTTTTTATGAGTTTGAAGTATTCAAAACAGATCTTCAAATTAGCGATAAGTCTAATATTTTTCATTTAAACTTCATCAACTCAGTTTAGAACATGTTGAACAATAGCGTTTTAGTATATCAACGGTAAATTAATTTAAAAATTCATTGTCAGTCAAAAATTAAGTAATATTGTAAAACCCCTAATAAATAAAGAAAGGTTTACGATTTTTAAACTAACAAAAAACTGCCAAACAAAACAGTTACATAACTTCAGAACATTTTCACAAAAAATCGAATAAAAAAATGTTGTCTTAAATTTCCAGAGTTTTTATCCATTAGTATCTATTCATTTGTGTAGCGTGTCTCTATCCTATTCATGTCTCCGATGGAACAACTCCTTAAGAATAATTAATTTATCCCGCAGAGCGCAACGCTTTGCAGCTGACGGTTCATCGAGGCAAAAGATTCATACTGATTACCTACTGGATTAACTTAAACGGAACAAACTTTTTATATTTTTAACCATTAGGTACCAACTTTAAAAAATATTAAAGAGCTTTTTTGTACGAAGTTCCGTTACCCAGTCTGAGGTACGAGTATGAACGAAACATATATGTTTGTTAAATGTCGTATTTTGGTAACAACCAGTCTAATCAAATGTCAAACATTGCCAAGAGAAAGTTTTTCTAAATACGTTATTGATAAACCTTAGTCACATCTCCCTGTAAAATTACATTTGACAGTCAATGTGATATTCCCGGAATGCGGCACGACATTGAATACTTTCGTGGATATACGAGTAGGTGGATTGAAATAGATAACATTTACATAATATTTAGATAAGAGAATTGTAGGGAATTAATACACCTATCTGAGGTTGTACGTGGATTTTGTTGTGATTCTCAAAATAGCATCTACTCCTCTCCAACCAAAACCCAAAAACCTAACTTAGTGATGGTGATAACTGACCGAAGTGTTCCTTCAAAAGTGTTAAAAGTTACATACGTTTGAAATAAGGTTAAAAATGCTCATAGCTTCAATGCTCGAATAAAAATGCCTTATACGTCGATTTTAATAAAGTGAATGGATTTTATGACCCTAAAATACAGCGTTTGAGATTTATAAACTGAAACAGTAAACGCGAACCCACGATAAGCCAGAGAATAACGTATCCACTACGATCGTAAAAAACCTATATTGTTGAACATTACTTTGGGAGTGATAGTTTTACGATACGATCAAATTAAAAATCGAAAAATTATCACAATGAAGAAGAAATACAGATAGATCAAGATAGCCTCAAGGATCGGATGTAAAGAATTGCAATAGCACGTTACGAATACTCATGTAGAAAAATTGCGTGAATGGCGAATATAGTATTTTTTACAATTTTTATCGTTTCGTTTTACTGTTGTTTTAGCCTCTAACGACCTTAAAATGCCACATTTACATGGAAACGCCGCGCAAGAGTGAAAAGGTACTGAAAGGCGAATACTTTTAAATTGTGTCAAGTTTTATTACTTTCCCTATATTTACGTGGCGCGTGGCATGGCGGCTCTTACGAAGTTATGATAGAAACTTTACGAGTTTAGCTTTATAATAAATTTGTTTGTGATGTGATGAAATTTTGTTGAGGTAATTGATCTGATAATGGTATCAATAGAGTACAGCAAAGTTTAATACATATAATATTATAAGGGAGATCGTATCTCCAACGTGCCTTCAACTGCAGTCTTCAAGCTGCCATCAGGGCTGATATTTTTGGTAATGTATTAAGACGAATTTTGTTGTATTTTGTAAGCTAAAATTGACGGCCATAAGTTTGAGCTTAACAAGTTTAGGCTTAAAAAAAAATCATTCATTTGTTCAGTATTCGCGGTGAAGTAACAATACGCACATGATGGCTGTGTGATCACTGTAACTTTCCTGCATAATTTGTTATTTATAATCTTGATTTTAAAGGAAGGGTTATTTTTCTCCGGTTTTTTCCCTACCATAAAGGGCAAAATCCACCGATCTAACTATTATTTTTAATTATGTGTATATTCCTCCTTCCATTCATTTTATGTTAAAACTTTACAATAAAACTGAATGACATTGAAATTTGAAATTGGATACGGGTTTAATTTTCGACAGAACAATAGCAAAAGCACATTATACCTATAGGTACTTAATTTTTATTGTATTTTTTCACAATTTACAATAAGCATCAGTGTGCTTACTTGCTTTTTAAACTAAAAGTGTCCTACTGTGATAACAGGATTCTTCCAACCTCACTGGATCTGTCCGTTGGGCTTTCACGGTTTCATTGGTATATTCGATTTACCGCTTTACAAATGTTCCTGAACTAAATCTTGTTAAACTCTCCTGGGGCTTATTGTAGTGCGGAGACTACCTACTATGATTCTTGTAAATATAAACTATATAAATATACCCCAGCGTCTTGTGAACATCGTAAACGTTATTGTTTGGCGACGAACCGTATCGATTTCACCATTAGCTATTGATTTTTAATTGTTATCGAGCACGCAATGTTAGTTGAGTTGGCTTGATATCCCAGCTTAGGCAAATGTAGGAGCAGCTAGTTTTGTTCAAATGTTTAGTTATTTTCTTTTATTCTTCCTAAACGGCAGTATAGACTTTCATGAAATGCTTGTGTGTGTGGAAGATGTAGATGGCGCTGCGATTGATTTCAATTGCAGTTTTTAAAAAACTATTTCCATCTTATAATAGCTAGATAACGTTTGACTGGAAAACGTCCCGCGGGTCTACAAGTACGCAGTCTATTTAAAAAGTAAAACATAAAAGGCGCTGTTTATTTAAATGTTGGCGATATTTTCTAAGTAGATTATAATTTAACCCTGGTTGGTAAATAGGTAATTCATTGGAGTAAATCCACTAACTAATGAAATTAATCTCCTCTAAGGGTAAAATGGTAATCACTGGCGATATCATTAATGAATCCCGACTGAGACTCTCACTAATAAGTCATCGTTTAACCTACTTCCTGATTTATTCGTAGTCTGAAGCTCGGCTCAAAAACAAATTTGTTAAGGACGGAAGACGAAAATACGCAACACACAGCCATTTACAGCGTGAAAAAATACTTATATTGTGTTAAATGAAATAAATAAATAAATAAATTGATAAAGAATAGAAACTCAATAACTTTTACCCACTATTTTTGTTAAATTAATGTAAAAAGGCAAGTCATACCTATTTCATTTACATTTATCCCAATGAATTTCTTTTATTTTTCCCATATTTATGTACCTACAACGAATATTCTGCCGTCGCTATAAGAGCAATGCCACTCAACTCACGCTTTTGTTTCTGACATTGACGGTTTGAGGTGTTTTATTATGACGTGGCCACAAGTGCGCCTTGTTCGCTCGAGTGTGAAATTCTGCAATAAATAATGAGGATGCAGACTCGAGACTCGAGGGTACGTACGGCATAGATTATAGTATTATAGGAAACGTTTTTTTCATAACATATAGGTACCTACTTTAATTTTACTAAGATTGAGATAAAGGGTGGAATGTTAGTTATGGTGTATTGTTTTATGTATGGTTAGCTAGAGCATAAGTATCAAGAATATAAAAACTACAGTATATTCCAGTTTTGTAAGAAGGATTGTGGATTTTATTACAAGTGAGATAAATTACACCATTATGTGAGATAATTTACACGTGTGCTAATTGTAAATTTGCACACGTGTAAATTTTAAAACAATAACTACTAAAGTACTCGTGTAACAAGTTATAATTGTGTTTAGAACACTTCATAGAGATCGAATAAAATAAATAATTTTTGGTAATAAATCTTAAATTAAACTGTGCAAACAACTGTCGAGTTGAAGTAAAGTCATTACAGAATATTTAATATAAAGTATTTTAACAATTTAACGAATGAACGACATCTGAAAGGACAGTTAAAAGTAGTTAAATATAAATTAAATTACTCATTTGCATCGAATATACAAAACGATTGCTTTAACTCGGTCAATTTATAGCTCACGCGATACGACGGGCTAAAATAATACGCTTAATACCTGTAATTAAATTCAATTGTCTACATTACATAACGATTAAAAGATTAATATTATTTATTTTGAATATTATTTACACTGGCAATCACTATTTCACGCTATTCGCCCATTCCATCATATTTAGACTACATTTTTAATATGAAATTCGCTTTTTACATGAAGTTTTTTCGGGGTATATAAAGGACTAGCTAGAAAATCGCCGCAGTCCTCCCTAAGGTCGTACTCGTACCTACATAACCGGTACCTTCCACTGGGGATACCGGAGGCCTCCCAAAGCTCAGAGACAGTCTACTGAGGGGATTTTAGTTTGGTAAGAATCACTCCCATGAAATTCGGGTACCTTAGACTTCGAAAAACCTCTTTAAAAACTTAAATTTAAAAATGTTACTTAGAATTGGTACATAGAGTTACTATTTCGGTTAGGTAGAGAAGAGTGTAACGGTCTTAACTCTCCGGATGAATATTTTGATATAACAGCGGTTGTATCTGGTTTGCAGGCATGAAAAGGTGCCTATATTTTTAATAATCAATCAGAAACCCTACTACTCTATAAATATTTAACGATGCTAATCACGCATCGACCACTAAATCGATACTTTATATTTACCGTGTGTAATCATTTTATACGGAGAAAGTATAATATAAATCAGTATCTATTTATAAAAGCTGTTCATACTCTTGTAAAAAGTTATAAGGATGCTATTTTGATCACTTGCCTTTCTTCCTTTTTTCTTTTGTTTTCAATTTACATTCA
>DWQK01003465.1:0-11543 GCA_018231225.1 Noctuana stator | reverse complement strand
CCTTACGGCGCATGGGGTATTTGACATCTATGCCGCATTTTATAGGACGCTGTAAAAGCATAATCAGATTAATACCTATAGTACTGAGTATTAAATGAATAGAGAATTCAATCTAACAATTTACGAGTGTGGCAACCCTATACGAAACAGTTTAAGTCTAAGTAAGTGGCGTTCGGCGGCCGAAGATTTGCGGACCGTCTTTAATGGGCTTTATCCTTATTTATTGAACTTCGGCGAAAACGTTGCAGTACAAATTTAAAAATTTTCGCCTTTTGCCATAACACCGTCCGTTGTAAGCTGAAGTAATACTTGCGTGGAAACGCCAATAGCCACAGCGATTGCATCATAGAGCGTAAAGCAGAATTGCAATATAAATGTATAAGAATTAAGGATACTTACTGCAAAGAACAAACTGTTTCTAATGATATGGTTTAGGTGCAACCTTTAATAAGACATACAATTTTCCTCCTCTTATTGTACGTACCATCATGGATATGGGTAGCTGTACAATAAAATATCCTATAGGTACCAGGAGTGTCTCTAAATTTTTACTCTTAACTAACTTTAGTCTCACTAAACAATTGTTAACACACGCCTTTCCGCATACTAAACACCTTATCAAACGTAAACGTTAACTTAAACTCCCCGAAAGCTAACTTCGAAGGGGGTCGTAAGGACCCCGAGCAAATGAGTTCAGACAGGCGTTACGGCGCGAACGTGTCGCGTTTTTGCAAAATCGACACCTGGAGGGCTTAACCCTGAAGCACTTAGGATTTGTGACGAGATGCGACAAGACGAGACAGCTCCAACTTGTCTTAAAGATTTACCCGTACAAGGTTTCGAATCAATAAATTGTGTTTATCAATTTCCCACAGCCAATGTACAAAAATTGCATAATATGGATGTTGAACAAGACACATTAGCGGGTGGCACCCTATAATGGGGCGATTAAAAGTGCGCATCAAGTAGCAAATATTTTCTTTCAAAACTAATGAACAAGCCTATATTGACCACGAGTTGCTTGAATCGGTTTGGTTGCCCGATTATTGTTTGTTTGTGGCGTATTATGACGTCAATGGGTCACCATATAATTATAGTCATAATAATATATATTTTAGGCGAAACAGCTAATTATTATAATAATATACCTAATTTGAAACAACATTATTCGTCCAGGAACTGGTAAATTAGTCATTTCGATGCCTTTTTGTAATGTCACAAATGAGTAGGCATCAGTATTTTTAAGTAAAAATTTAGCATTACACAATGAATCACATAGGTACCTACCTACTTTCCAAGTAAAACTATTTCTTTGGGTTGGACGATAGTCGATATTCCTAATCAGTGATAAGGCAGTGCAGATAAGATGTTCAGCCATGCAGTACAGGATGTTTCATAATACAATTAGGTACATTTTTCCAACAAGTCTACTTATTGTTATACATTTGAACTAAAAAATTAATAAATTTTTTACCTTTATTTGGTTCACATGTAGGTATACGGTATTTAGATTATGGAACCCCTGTCTTCTGCTTTAGTTTGCACTGTGTTGCAGAGAACAGTGTCTTCCCCGTTGATGATAGGAAACCATTATTAATTAAATAAGCGCTTATACTTGCACCTCCTTGCACTTCAAAGTGTCATTACTAACAAATTTTTAGCGATGTCAAGTAACCTACGTGATTTTGTCCGTAAGGGTTAAAGTTACAATACTAAATGATGCACCTATGTAAAAAAAATTGTGAAATAACTAATATTTGCTTTATATCTAACTTAATGCAGAGAAATAAATGAATCAATCAATTAAGATATTTTATATAAAGTATAGTGCAAAAAGTAGAAAAATGTACATTTTTCTGATTATTAGCTGTTAGATCTTGTAGCATTATGTAGGTGCGTTACGGTGACAATTTTATTATCCCGTTGACTATTATATCAATCGTAATTATATAGTTGTATAAGTATTATCAAAATCCATAAAATTATAAATTTAATTATAAAGTGTTTTATCAAATTATTTAGGTATTATCAGGACCCACTCTTCCGATTTACACGAATACCTACTAATCGCAAGTGAAAGCAGAAGCTAAACAAATAACAGGTTGCGTAATTCTGACGGTGTCAGATACGATTTCGTTGTAGATAAATACAATCAGTATGAGATATCGGTTTTTCGATTTGGGATTCATCCTATAGATAGGTATATTATGCCAGTCTTATAGCAAATACTTCGCGCGAAGCCGTTTACGAAGTTAAAGTAAAGTAAACTGCGATACGTGAATACTTTTTTAATGGATTATGTTTGGAGTTTTTCGTGAATTTACGGTTTTGTGATGACTGTGTGATTGGTAATGACATGCAGGAATTCTAATGGGTAAGTTGCTCGATTCAGTCCAGTATTGACACTCGTCTTTCTCAATGAGATACTCTTTTAACATTGATAATAATATGATATAAGGTATTTATCTATTCTTACAACTAAATTTAAAATCAAGACTGTTAAAATTAAATTTCGGTATTGTCAAACCATAAAAAGCAGTTGTGAAAATGCTTACCATTTTTTGTAACGAAGTGAAAACCTTCAGAACATAACCGGATAGTCATGAGAGTAGAATTGATGGCCTGCATCAGCTTAGTGGTTCGACGCAGGCTCAAAGCTCCTCTTTTTGAAAGGTAAAAATTTAGTAATGTTTCCAAACAAAATCTATTCGATGAATTCTTCTTCTCTTTCTTCTATACTTCTCTGACTTTTAAAATATGATTTTCTAGCTTTTTAATGTGTTCTTTCTGTATTTCCCCAGATGTGGCCACGTTGTCGCTGTGGCTATGCCTGCTGTTAGTGACGGCCTCTGCACGTGTGATCAGGGACACTTCAGAGACTGGACAAGAAGATCCTGATGAGCAGGAAACTTCCTGCCAGACCTACACCCTTAGCAACTTATTGTATTTGGACTGCTCCGATCGGGGACTTACTAAATTACCCAATGACCTCAATTATGATGTAAGTGTGTTGTGATGTATTCAACTGAGGCTCGAGTCTGCTATTACGATCGTCTCGTAATTGAGTAGCAAAAGTCTGTCATTGTTTGATTTTGACAGTTTTAGTAATCTACTAATTTAAACTTTTCAATGGTTTTCCGAAAAGGAGAATGTACCTATCATGTTAGAATTCGATAATCTTGTACATAAATATTAATCTAATGATTAATAATACTTACAATTACTTATTAACTTGACATTTTTGTATTAATTGTTTTCAATATAGTCATAATTTTTCGTGACAGTCGTGAACTATCACATTATTAGTCGTGTGGACTTGGGCCCCTGTGATCTTTGAGTGAAGTGAGTAGGTAGAATCAATGCTAGGTTTTAGGGGGCAAACGTTGTCCTCTTTTGCATATTAAAAATAACTTAGGACCTACGAACTTATTTATTTGGCAACAATTGTAGCATACTTAATGCTGTTGCTCATTGAAATAAAATATTCTTTAACTAAATAATAATAATGAAGGTACCAGAAAGTAATCAAATTTGTATTTGGTTTCCAGGCTCAGATATTGCTACTATCGAATAACAACTTTTTATCATTTCCTCGGGAACTACAACTGTTTTTACAAGTGCAAATATTGGATGTATCCGGGAACAGTTTGACCGACCCTCTGCCGAGCTACATGGAAAACTGGAGTTCCCTACAGACAGTAAACTTATCGAATAACAATTACGATTCATGGCCAAAAAACGAGCACACGTATAACATAAAAAGACTGGATTTATCAAAGAATAAAATCAATAACATTGACGAAGACGCCTTCACGAGAATGCCACATTTATGTTTCCTCGATTTATCTGAAAACAGAATCTACGATTTGCCGCCGGGAGTATTCACTCATGCGAACAACTTAGTTACACTGATTTTATCCAAAAATTTCTTCTCTGAAGTACCCAGTTTTCGGTCGCCCTCTTTGAGGAGTCTGTATTTGAGTTACTGTCAAATAACCCAAATAGATGTAAACTCGCTCTCCGCAATGAACTCATTAGTAGAAATTGATCTCCATGGCAACCAGATTGATAACGTTCCTGACGGTCTCGCCTCGAATACTTTACAAGAATTGAATTTGAGTATAAATGAAATAAGCACACTGACAGACAAAACCTTCTCATCGTTACCGCATCTAGCGGCACTTGATTTGAGAGGAAACTCGTTCAAGGAAGTATGGTCCACTTCACATTTCGCCTCAAATCCATTTTTGAGGGAAGTTTACGTGAAAGGTAACCGATGGAACTGCGAAGGTTTCAGTGTGAACCTTCTGCTCACATATAAATTTCTGACTGGTCTCTCGGTTACGGATAGTGAATCACTTATATGCTTTTCGCCGTCTAATGTGACACAGCTAAGTTGGCAAGTAGCATATTTGCGTACATGGCACTCTGATGACAACGTTGCTGAGTCATATACGATGATGGCGGTATTAGTTGGAATTATTATTGGAGTTTTAATAACTTCGTTCGTCTGTCGGGGTATAATGGCTCTGAATAAGCCAGATCCACCAAGACCCACATCAGAAACAACAGTTCTAAACGCGAATGGAGCTACACCACAGCCGAGAGCTGATTCAGTGATAATGCGAGTTCCATTACGCGAGGATCTTCCTCCTAGCTATGATGAAGCGTTGCTCATGCCACGACTGAATGCCTCATTCCATTCTTTACCTGATTTTGTTGATGAACCGACGGAGCCGAGCCGCAATTACCGCAGATCGAGGTCTATTGGAGATATTACTGAATTTAGACCTCGAACTTTAGACAGGCGCTCTGTTAGACGAACTGTTGAAATACACATAACGTAATTTAAGTTATTGGTAAAACTTTAATAGGTAAGTATAATTTAAGGATTACTTATAATTGTTTTTAAGATAATTATGTACTAATATTTATTGTTATTTATTAAATAAATATAAGAATTGAGGACGTAACTGAATATTTCATAATAAAAAATATCCTTACTTCACAATCCTTCTGCTGATAATATTTAGATCTCTAAAATTTTAGATTTGAGTTTAAAATTAAAAAAATATTGCAACTACAAAATCAACCACTAACGCCATCTTTGACAAAAAACGGTACTAGTACAAATATACCTCGCCGACTTCTAAATTGATTTCAGAATACATATCTAGATGGCGCTATTCCAAGTATAGACCTTTTTTCATTAAAAATATGAATAATTGAAATTTTTTATTATTATTAACAGAACTATTCTAGTATAGTTAATAATATAATTTAACATTGACTAATTTGTCAACTACCCAAGCCTAAGAGCATGCAATAAGTTTACCTATCTTATTATTTTATCAAACTATAGAGGTAATACATTTTTTCTTTGAAACTCGTAAAGGATCGATATAAGTGTATACACCTTGATTAGTGGTGGTTGTTTCACGCGTACGGTTTCATAGAGCTCTTATCATTATCATTGATAACACGTCATGGATTTAATTCGGCTCATACAATGTTATCTCATGGTTGGGGACGCACGTAAAAAATTAGGAAATACTAAGTACCTAATAAAATAGAATATAATAATATGTAAAATGCAAATCTTCAGGTGCATTCAAATAGTGAAGTGATTAGGGTGTGTAACGATATGCTTATCAAAGTGATCAACAGTGTGATTAATGGTATTTAGTACCTTAAAAACGTTACGTATCAATAACTGGCGTACCTACCAACTAATTTTTATTTCAAATTAATAACGGGAAAATTATACAGCAGCACATTTACATAAATGTTTCGTCTAATTTATTTATGCAGTAAGTACCTTCACTTTTTCTTACTGACAGTGTTTCAAAAGTCCTGTTAATCTAAATACTGCTTATGTTATAGTAATATTACCATGGCTTATTTTAAATACCAATTAAATACATGGTTTTTTTTAAATATCTTCCTATTTCTGTATCATAAATCACATAATAATATGAATATTGCGATTGCTTAATTATGATGTCTGGTACTTATTTAAAATGACCAGAACACCAGTTCGCGGTGTTTAGTAATTTTAACTAGGTCATACATTTTTCATTTTAGTAACAAAGTACGTACATAAGTAAAAAAAGAAAATAAGTACATACAATAATTAAAAAATACAAAATTAATTTACATCTTTATTAGTAACATCTACGACTAATAGAAAAATTTAAAATGACTATATTTACGCGTTACTCAGTGACAACTGTAAAACGCATTTCATAAGCTTGTTTGTCTATAAAATTACAACAAACGAAACATTAGTAAACTAAACATTAGTCTCCACCAAACCGCATTGGAGCAGCATGGTGGAGTATGCTCCAGGCCTTCTCCGGTTGTGGGGAGAGACCCGTGCACAGCAGTGGAAAATAAAAAGGGTTGAAGGCAGACATTAGTAAAAGAATGAAGAAAAATGATAGCATACGACGAATCGTACAATTTGTCTAAAATTTAAAATTGAGTCATACTTTTATGTTAAGTACATCAACAATTTACAGAATATTTTGAAAGTGAATAGGTACGCGTTACTCAATGACAATAGTAAAACACTTCTTAAGCATGTTTGCAGTTTTGATATCAGGTAGGCGATTGCGACCTAAATTTAGGTATTCCACAACCTGTGGTTTTATCTACAACAAAACTGATAGCATAGATAAAATCGTGGTATGTGCTACATAATGTTTCATTATTTACCCACTCTGTCTACAATAGGGACAACGCACTCCATTTAAGGATTCTAAGGTTACACGTGACCAGAAAGAAAGATCCATTGCCCAACTTACTGCAGGTGTTCAACGATTCAGAGCGATTTTAATACCTGAGGTATTATATCCACTACTTAATTTATGTCACGATATTTAAAGATGAATTGTATACAGTGAACTAAACTGATGTTTTGTTCTTTGCAGAGAGGAATGATACGAAGACGTTATGATCTTAATAAGAACGACACATCTTTTTCTGTTAATATTGCTCACAAACGGAGAGTTATTAGACTTCGATGACAATACGAACGATGTCTGCTCTTTGTGTTCCTGTAGTGCCGATAAGTCTGATGTGGACTGCTCCCGGAGAGGCCTCACCGGGATTCCAGATGGTCTTAGTCATACGGTGAGAATATTAGAATATAATCATTTATCGCTTTATCTTAATCGCACCCGACGAGATGAAAACGTATTTCCTATAGTTCTCTGATAACAAAACTATGAGTTCTTTGAATCATTTGCTTATCATTAGTAGCAGTAATTGCTTATCTTACTGTAATGATTTGTTTCAGGTAACGAAACTCAACATTTCAAATAATGAGATCGCTACATTTCCAAAAAACCTCAACAGATATTACAATTTAATATCATTGGATCTAAGCTCCAATTTGTTACAAGAAATACCGAAAAACTCCATGCAAAATCTCACAGCATTAGAAGTTCTTAATTTATCAAGAAACCATTTTGATGCTTGGCTAAATCTAAATCCAAATGATTTGCTTCTCTCAGCAAGTAACATAAAAGTTTTAGATCTTTCTTACAACAAGTTTGGGACACTTGGAAATTTAGCAAATAACGAACTTCTAATAAGTCGATCTCTTGAAACACTTATATTGGAACATTGCGATATCGATTCTATACACGGAAGATCCCCTGTAAGTGGTCTTACAAGTTTAAAAGCGCTAAAACTTAACAGCAATCCGCTTATAAAAATTCAAAATCTCATATCAGCAACTTTGAAGAGCTTATATGTAAGCAATTGTCAATTAAACCACATTAACCATAATACGTTGTCTTACTTACCAGCATTGGTATTCTTGAAGATGTCGCACAATTACCGCTTAGAGCTATCGTCATCTTCAAATTCTGTGTATTCTAGTTCACTAAAATATTTAGATATTTCTTATTGTAATATCTTTCAACCAAGTCTCCAAGGATTCTCAAATCTTAGGAAGGCTGTGATAAATCACAACATGATAAGATATCTGCGAAGCAATGAATTTATAAATAATTCTAAATTGGAGTACTTAGACCTATCATATAATAATATCGGTTCCCTTAAGGGCGATACGTTTCGAGGTCTTAATATGTTAAAATATTTGGATTTATCATGGAATGAAATAGCTGGAGTACCTGAAGACACTTTACTTGAAATGCCAATGCTGACACAAATGAAGTTTGCTAGGAACTATCTTACTAGAGTTGGTCATTTGAGGTCACTTTCATTAACAGTTTTGGATATGAGTTCTTGCGAAATTAATATAATTGGCAAAGATTCTTTAGAAGGGCTTCAATCATTGGTAGATTTAGATTTGTCACGTAATGTTATATCCCATATACCTGACAGTATTTCCTCAAATTCACTAAAATATTTAAACCTTAACTACAATAGAATCAGCTCTGTAGGGAATCTAACATTTTTTATGTTACCACGACTGACCGGATTAGGAGTCATTGGAAATAGATTTACGAATATATGGAGCAAATCTTATTTTGATTCGAATGCATACTTAGAAAGACTAGATTTAAGTGACAACATGTGGCGATGTGATTGCAAAGATGCTAATATGTTTGACTTCTATGAATTCGTTACACTGGAACCGAATAAAAAAGAAGAATCCTACAACCTTATTTGTAACAGCCCCAATCAAGTAAATGGAATGAGCTGGCTGGAGGCCTGTTACTATATTTGGAATCCCAATGAAAAAGTAGCAAATGCAGATGGAATTATTTGGTTTTTAGTTGTCATGATCGTGGGTTTAGCTTTGTGCATTATTTTAGTCAATACAATACGAAAATCCATGAATCGCCGCTTGGCATCCATTCAAAGAGAACGAGAAAGACAAGTAGAAGAGGCCAGAGATAGATTGAGACAGTTAAGAATACGAGCAGAACAAGAGGCACTGTGCAATACCCCAGACCCTCGTGATTTAATCGCGCCGCCTTCGTACGATGAAGCTCTCTCCATGCCAAAATTAAATACATCTTGTCATTCTCTTTGCGAAACAGGCACTGGGAAAATCAAAAGAAGGAGAGGACGCAGAAAAACTAAGTCAAGTGGAGATTTGTTAGAAGAAACTGAAAGAAATGGAGATGTGAGAGTTGTAGATGATATAGAGCTGACGGAAACATCGACTAACAACCGAAGGCGACGCCGTCGCAGACCTAGAAGATACGGTAGTCATGACATAGCAGAATTAGATCAGTCACCGGGAGTACGGCGGCGCCGAATGTCAGAGTATGGTGGTAACAGTGATACTGTGACGGTAGATGTTGAACCTGAAACATTGAGACCATTACGTCCTAGGCAAAGACGTTACTCAAGTGACGATAACGAACCTAGAGAGAGTGATTTCTAGTTTATTTAGTTTATGTTACTTTTTTTAAATGTTGCATTTTTATATTAAAGAAACAGTAAGCGAGCACCCCTAACAATATCTAGGTATTATCCCCCTAACATTAAGCAGTTCAAAGACTTAATATCAAGTTTTAAATAATACCGTAAACTTTTTTATGTCGATATTCAAAGTTTTTGAATTCTTGCTGTAAATAATTATGAATGAACATACAAAAGACCATATATACAAATACCTACTTGAGATCAGATATACTCGTAGGTACTTGATAGATCAAGAGGCTAGCTTTGCCCTGCAGCTCACTGAAAGTTAGGTGGCTCGTTAGCAACTTTGTTTTAATAAATAGAAATAAAGGCTTATTTTTTAACTGTCTGAGATTAAATTATGCTATTTTATTGAATTCGTTTATTAGGTATAGGTTATATTTATATTATTAGGTAATAAATAATTAGTTGCTATCTAAGGTAGGTTATTCACTTTTTTAATTTATCTCAAAAGTTAGGTTACTTATCTAATATGTATTATGTATAGATTAGGGTAGAAATATGAACAATATTACAAAATGTTTATGACAATACAAACCCTTAAAGTACCTTATGGATAGGTACATATTTATTTTTCAAGCTATTTATTAATATTGTTGACGGGAATAAAATGCATAATATTGTTGCATGTTTTGTTTTCTTTGTAACTGTTTCATTACAACGTAAATAATTATCTATCGTCTCATAAACTTTATCTAATTATTTATTTATTTATTATAATAATATCAGCCTAGAAACTGCAAAAGGCAAACTTAAGCCTTTTAGCATTCTCCACCAGTCAACCCTTGGCGTTTGAGAAATGGCTACTTAATTAGAAACCTATGTAACAATTTATAATTATGATATAAAATTAAGCAAAATAGATAAATACTTGTTTCACGGAAGTACCACGTACCTAGTGTAACGTGTAACGGAAACGGAAGGTGTGGTGTGTAATACCTACCTAAGTATTGATAATAATATATGTATGAATGAAGAAACGTAATAAGCTTCCTATCTTATTTAAAAAAAAATCGTTAGTTTAATTTGGATACCATTTTATTATAAATAGGTAAGTATTTTGAATTTAGAATAACCTACTTTATTCGTTCTACATTCTGTGCTCAATAGCGCCATCTCTAAGGTGTTTCCAATACTCGTTTTAGTCGTTACATCGTTTTAGTTACATTAGTATCTACTAGATGGCGTGAGCAGTTTTATTTAAGGCATATGACAGTAACTGTAAGTATTAATATTGTTTTAATTCTAAATAATCATTAATCGCATAATCATCATTGTTACTTAGTTGTTACTGTTAATTTTTTTATTTCTTATAATTAATAATATCTATACGAGTATGAGTTCCTTCACAAATCATAATAACACAATCATATAAGGTGGTTTGAACTTTTAGCAGAAACTTTATAGATAATTATTTACTTTCATTAAGCATACAAATAAATTACCTACTTATTAATGGAATAAGGGAATCAACCCATAATCTACCCTGAGCTTGGGTCAAGATTTCTGCACTTTAGTGACAAAACTATTGATAAACTGATGATATTATGGAACAGCAGGTACCTACCTATTCCCATTTCTTGATCTACGAGTACGTTCAATATTTAAAGTCAATTTATTTTTAAGGCGATTTAATTTTTTTAAATTATCAATTTTACAATCAATGCATAACAATAACATAAATCGTACGATTAACTTCACAATAAAGCAAAAAAGTTCACTAGTAAGGAGATAAGCAAAACCAGTCATAGTTGAACTTTGTACAAGCCCTAAGGTCACGATGATTCAATAACGATTACAGTAAAACCTATTCTCAATTTAATTAAATTAAACTATGAAAAGAAGTTAAAGTTATTCGAATAACAATCAAATGTAAAGGTAAACCCGAAGAAGTCATAAGTATTTTGTTTAGTAAAAATTCATATTTGGAATGTGTTTTTCCTAATGTACTAATAATGACGTTAAGTAGGTAATAAATAAAAATACAAAATAAATTCAATCAACGTTTTATATCGTAATGTTTGAATAAAATTACATCGATCTATAAAACTTCTTATATTCGAAATATTTTATTGTTCTCTGTTTGTTCCATCATAAAATACATTGTGGTTTATTCAATAAAAATAACAGTTTTG
>DWQK01003464.1:0-11545 GCA_018231225.1 Noctuana stator | reverse complement strand
AGGATAGAAAACCAGTCGGTTTCTGCTTCTCAAAATTATTTTGTTCGCCTCATTTGTTTATTTTATTTTATTTCTCTCTCCATTCTCTCTCTCTCTCTCTCTCATGTAAATCTTTTGGCCATATCAAACTAAGCGAATCAACAAAAGACACTTCGATTAGACTTAAAGTCTATGGAAAAACCTTTTTAACTAAACCAAGTAGGCTTATTTTTCACCCTCAATATTCTAAAATTTTTTTGAAAAGACTTTTAGCTTAGTGCTCGGTTAAAAATTAAAAAGATAGCTTACTTGAAAAAAGAATGTAGGCTTTGATTTTCTTGACATGTAAAATTAAAACGGTTGAAGAGCAGAATTCTGAACTTTATAGTTAGAAGCAAATTCACAAAGAAATTTTCACTATAGAATAGTCATGATGGTGGGTACCTTCACTATTATTCTGAATCAACCTACAAATTAATTTCATAACAACAATACCTCAGATAACATAATAATCAAAAAGGTTGACTTTCAAATACACGACGCTACGTAACGGTGTTTAAAGCTAAAAACAATAAATAGATAATAATGCCTCACACTCACAGCCCCACAATAGGATTCCTGTGTCGTTGGTACCATGGACACATACTCAAACACCCCGACCGAGAACAGTAATCTAAATTCATCATTTAAATTTCTACCCTGCCGAGGATCGAACACGGGACCCTTCGAATGGTGTGGCGTGATAACCACAACACCACGCGAGTCGTCTGATTAACGTTAAAAATATACGTGTTAAGTGTAAAAGTTATATAACAATATTTTCATTTTTAATCTATGTAAAGGCAGAGTAAACTACCCAAAGGTTGTGTGGTAAAGATCGCTGCCCAGCAATAAGACCACCTTTTCTGTATACAGTTTTCATAATATTCTTCATTCTCTTATGTATAATATGTATATTATTGGTGCAAATAAAAAATTTTGTATTATGTTGTAAACTATAATTAGGTGAAGTGTTTTTTGCATAGAAAAATAGTACTTTTAGTACACTAACCACAGTAACTAAATATTGCTGTGTTTAGTGTAAAGGCTGTTGCCTTAAGATTTGAAACAAGCTGAAATCATTTAGCTTCGTTATATTATTTATTTATAAATTTTGTAATTTGGTACAAGTTATTCATGGCTGACACATAGTATAAAATAAAAATTATACGCAATAACTCATTAAATTAGCATTAAATTAATCCGGCAGTTTTATTCTGATTGTCGCGTAATTAAAACTCCACCTTAACCGTGTCTCATAGTATTTACTATTGTCGAATAAATTGTATTAGTATGCTGTTTCATGTGACATTAAATTATGTTACATGATATTAGACATCATATTAATTTATCGAGATAATTTGAAATATTAAGATGACATGTAATTATTTCTTTGTCAGTCATTTCAAGATTATAATTAATTACATCGTAACTATGAGAATCGGTAAAGTAAGTAAGTGCTTACTATACAAATTAATACAACAAAGGCACAACTTAATGCTAAAACTACATAGTTCATTACAACCGCTTTACAACCATTATAACACCATTATTGTTACATGTGACCATTGTATGACCAGTTATGGAATTGCAATGGAATAGCGACAATGGCAACCCGTTTACGAATGCCGAAATTTTAAAGTTTTGTTTGCACATTTTTGACCATGACCCATACACCCACTGGCTTCACCCGCTGGGTGTACGGGTAATTCATGTTTACCCATGCACCCAGTGCGTCAAGGTCGGAACAAAGTTTTGAAATGTCATTTCTGTCATTTAAAATGTCATTTAAACGCTGCTAAAATTCTAAATGTACTCGTACCTATCACTCGGTAGGTTCTGTTACCTTTTATAGGCAAGGCAAGTGCTGGAATGAATCCAGGGTCTACTTCGCAAACTTGATTTTAAAGGAGTGCCGAGAGTTTTTTCCGCCGCCTTTTTTCATCTGGCCTGCCTTAGCCAAGACGGCGCCTAAAGTGTTTTATTTGACGTCCAACCAGTGTATAAATGTACCTGATGAATAAAATTTTTTAACTTTGACTTTGTCCTTGAAAACATATCTTAATGACAGTAGAGCAATAGAGTACATTTGAAAGTTTGATGACGTTGATAAAGCCTTAATGGAGAGTTTTTCCCTCAATTTCCAGATATAGCGGAGGAGATTCCGAAGAAATCGAACAGCAAAGTTGAAGAAGATGTGCCAGTGGACAAACATGGATCAAAAGTGGGACTGAGTGAGTACATTTTGGTGTTTTTCTATCTTTAGATACACGTAGCTGTGGCGTAGGGTTTCAACAAGGCAAGCTAAATCAACCAATAGTAATCGCATATTAATCGTAAATCGTAACGCCTCTATGGGCTTATTCCAGCCATAGAATAAATAACTGACAGTTTTCGATACTTGTCTCTTTTTCCCATCACAACCCTTATGCAGTTTTTATCTATTTAACTTGCTTAACTAGCTTCGTTTTCATAATTAATTGTACCAAAGAATCATGTTGACCCATACAAATTTTGCCCCTTCACCTTCTTAGAGGTAAAACATCGGTAAATACTTTCTTATCGGATTCCTACATCCTACGAACAAACCCTCCAAGTTTCAGGTGTCTGCGGTCAGCGGTTTGGTTGCGTTGATCCGTCAGTCAGTCATTCAGGACAAAGGATTTTATACGAGTATGTGTAGATTAAAATACACCCGAGACATTTCGTAATTTAAATCCGTAACCGTTAAAATGCCTGAAATTCGTTCAGTTCAATAATGCAATATGTAAATTCTTCAGATCCAGTCATGCGTTCTTCCGTACAAATCTCTCGAGTCACACGAACGAATTTTCCATTCGTTCACCATTGCGTGTTTTCGCTTTCACCGCGCTTTTCTTTGGAGATTGGTCAGGCTTGAATAATCGATGTATTTGGTACAAATGAAATAAATTGTTCAATTGACGTATTTGTCGTGAAGCCATTTTTTTAACGTTACATGAGAACCAAGCTTGCTATTTTAAAAATGTCTATGAGTAACTAAAGTTATTTTGAATTGGTTTGAATTAAATAAAATACAATGCAATATTGTGTACCAAAAAGTAACTAATTGGAACTGAGAAATTGAAACTAATTGAATTTGAAATTAATTGAAATTCAGAAAGAAAATAATTGGAACATAGACAAAATGCGGTGTTAAGTAGCGATCTCTTTCAGACAACTTCGCGGCAGTCATACGTAATTTTGTTAAAAACAACAAACAAACAAACGAACACACTTTATTATACACCACAAAAAACTAAATTATCACACAGAAATAAACACAAAGGTCCAGACACCCTTCTAACAGTGAATTTTTTCCATCGACAACTTTTTCAACTTAATATTAATCTTCCCAGAAACGAGGCAGACGGATTTTATAGGCATTGAATCTACAAATAAAACTACAAACTTTGGCGTTAATTATTTTCGTATCCTCTGAGAAAACTACACGTATATTTTATAACCGCTTTATTAAAGCCGTACTTAAGATTGTTTTAATAGCACGAAGATTACAATCTCCTGTAAAGTTAACTTTCAAAAGTTAATGTGTTTTTGATCAACAGACGTTTAATTAAGAAACTATAAGGATGAAGTCGAGATTGTTTTATTAACCTCGTTTTTGATAACGTGAAATTCATGGAACTTATTGTCAGATTATTAGATTATATTAAAAACTAGCTGTGCCCTGCGGTTTCACCCGAGTTAAGAATTATGACGTAACGCTTGATAGCCTATAACCTCATGAATGTAGCTATCATACACAAAAAAAATTTTTCAAAACCAACTTGTTCTAGAGATTAGCGCGTTCAAACAAACAAGCTCTTTAGCTTTATATATTAAGTATATCTATATTAATTGTTGATCATGGATAAGTAGAAGCACCTAATACATAGTAGTTAACTACTGTAGTCATTCATGTAGTAACTACTATTTAGGAACTCATTAATGATTAATCCGTCTCCTTTCCTTGTACCTGCTCGTAACCAAATAATTCCTTGTTACTTGATAGGTACGTGTAGGTTTAAAGTACACTTAATCCATTGATATTTTTAACCAATACAATTTCCAAACAATACAATGTTACATTATTTCTATTTTATTTATTCTGTGATGGTGTCTTCCTCTTACTTACTCTCAATTTCTTACGCTAAGGCAAATCACAGACCGACACTTCAGTTTTATTTCTATGTTTGTTAAGATAGTGAATAACAAGAAAATTCTCGAGTAACTTAATACTATTTACAACCTACAAATCCTATCCGATGAACAAGTCAACAATTCGATCGTTCTTGCTATTAATTCTGTTAGACAATAAATCTTGTTATATTATGGGTAAACAATCGGTTTACCACCCTATAAATATATCACGTGTAAAGCATTCAAATTTATGATATAATTCCATGTTTATTGTTTTATAAACTTGTTTTTCGGGTTCGTTTTTGTGTAAAAATATTATTAGTATTCTCATCAATTATCTTTATAGAAATACTAGCTGTGCCACGCCAGCTAGTATTAAATAAACAAACAAAAAAATTAGATAAGTAGATAATTTTATATGTATAGCATATAGACGGAACTGTACAGATCTGGTATTGTATGACATATTGTATGATATTTTTGCACAGCTACTTATAACATAAAAAATACCTGTAGTTAATAAACATTCATTTATTATTTACAGCAAAGAAAACAGATTAACTTCGCGAAAAGTCAATGATGTAAAGTCCTAATAAATCAAATTAATTGATCGGTACTAGGTAATTATCTAATTAAGCGTAACTTGCCGACAGTAATGGCATATAAGGCTACATAATTTTATTGATGATTGGCTGATGAAAAATAGATATTTTTATGATTAATTGATGAACTATTTACTCGTAATTAATTGATTCGTTACGTGTTCGAATAATGATTGGTCCAAACCATATTAAGTTTACTTTCGTGATGACTTTACAGTTTTTAGTTTTCGTAAAGAAATAGAAAACGTTCCTATCTATATACATACATACAGGCTAACCTAAATGCTGTCTTTGTGTTAACCCTTTTAACTTTACCGTTTAACGTTCTCAATTCTATCGAAGCATCCATTTGAATGTTTCTTTATGTCTGTTTTTTTTACTATTCTTACTATCGTACTTACGTAATTATCGTGTTTACTTTCTTATTATTTCTATAGTTGTTACTATTCTTGATTCGTTGCTCCTGTAAAATAAACTTAACACATTTGCATCAACAAGTCACTAAACGTACAGGCGTTAATGCAACGAAATATTATTTTGCTATTAGAAACTATAAGGGAATTATGAGTACAATAATCCATAATCAACATAATTTAAAAAAAAAAATCAAAAGCGATTTAAATGAAGTGCACACTCAAATGATGCGTCATTTAGGGTAGACTTATGTATGTGCCTTAGTTTGCGCATCTCCCATCCTTCTATCTTCATTAGGATCTGTGGTCCATTTACCGAAAAGTAATCGCCATTCGAGGAATTTTCTTACCCAGTTTCGATTGTCAGTCCTTTGAACGCTGAAGGCCTTTGAGGCCTAGTTTCACTTAAGTAAGCGGCGTCTACATTTCTCGAAGGAAAGCTTTTTCCATTGTAATTCTTCTAAAGTTACTTCTTTCTTCCTTCCAGAGAGGAGGAAGCATAGGAAGAGGAAAGTTCTTCAAGCGGTGTTCCCAATGCTTTTCGGCATGAAGTCAGCCGGAGCAGTCATCTTCGGTCTGGCAGCTGTCACCGTTCTGACAATGAAGGCGTTCTTCGCCAGCAAGATGGCGCTGGGTGTCACAGTTTACATGGCCATGAAGAAGTTCTATGAAAGTTACGGCAACGGGTGAGTTTTGATTATAATTTTATTGGTATTTTGTAATTTTGTGTATTTAATGTTGTAGTAAGCTTAAAGGGGCTAGTTTACGTGGATGCTTTATTATATTGCTTATAATTAGGTAAACAATGAAATCCCAAAAAAATCTGTTAAAAGTAATTTTGGGGGTCTAAAACAAAAACATACAGCTTGAAATGGTATTCACTCTAATTAGTAATTAGTAAAGTACTAAATTTCTCCTCACTTTTAGACAGACTGAAACAACACAATTAAAAATAGTGTATCATATCATAATACATCAAACGCTAAAAAATTTAAATTAACAGTTGTGTATAAAATATTACACCTGCCTAAAAATTAATTGTTGTTGAAAACAGTAGTAGCTAACGAAGAAATAATGTTGTATCATTTTGATGTATGATACGATACACTAACTTTATTTTTTAAAGAGTTTTTAGTTATGTAAAAAATGACTTTTGACTGACGACAGTAAAATTATAATTACTGTATCGGTATCGAAACGAACATGAATTATTTAAATATTCCGAAAAAATACAATGTTAATTTGATTGTTAATTACAAACAAATATGAAAGAAAAGAAAGTGTGTAATTATTATATTAATAGCTTGTTCGAGCGTGAAAATAATTGAGTCGCTAAAAAAGAATAACCGTAATAGAAATCTGATTCCGAGCAAAAAGTTCGTTCGTACCGATACAGTTAAAGAATGTTAATAACGTACGACTGTACTACTTCGTTGTCACGCATGAAACGTACATAAATAATGTACAGGGTTTCACTTGACTATTCGACTGTACACCGACGATAACGACAGAGCGGGACAGTGGTCGAGAAAATGTACAAATATATTGTATTTTCACTTGACTGCCTGACAATACCGTGATTAATAAAATAAAAATACATTTACAAAGATAAAAAAAATTAGAGATTGAATCTTGAAATTCCACGAAAAATTAATGAAAATTTAATATTTTTCAAATGATTGCGCACTTATTTCACAGGAATTTCTGTCGAGAGAAATCAATTTTTTGTATGACTGTATTATTTTGTTGGCCAAATGAAAGTCACCCAATAGGAATTAAAAACCATACATATTTGTGTTGAGCAAAAACTATTTATGTTCATTAGATTTATGTTCAACAATTATTACTTTTAGAATTTTATTTCTGTCGATATTATAGAATTTTAAGTAGTTGGAGTAGTGTAAAAATATAACGTGGTAAAAACACAACGACTTTAAAAGCTGTAAATAGGATTTTAGATATTGAAAGTGATAAGGATTATATTTGCGACTTTCGACAGACGGCCAAGGATCTAGAATTATAACTACGAAATATAATATAGAATAACGACGAAATTGACTATTTAGACAAAATAACTGACTATACGGATGGATACGGGTAAATATGCCATGACAACTTGGACACAGAAATGTCAATGACCGCAACAGACTGACAAAAGAAAACAAAGGACTTACAAAGTTACATATTGAGACAACTTTCATTTAAAACACATGTCATTTGGATTCCAGCGTGGGTTTGGGGAACCATCCATATCTTTACTCACAATATCCAATCGATTTTCCGAGCGCCACATCGCACGCATACTCCGTAAGTGGAGTGAGCCCGCAGTTCGCATCGCCAGAAATGTATAGCCCCACCGCACTGGCAGCTAACACTCATACGCACGAGATGCTGCAGCAAAGTGATGCTAGTGCTCAGCAGTCGCAACAGGCGCCGACGGTTCTCGTTAACTCAACAAGAGCGGCGGAGAGATGGGACGGTAAGTCAAAATTGCTACGATTCCTCGAACCGGTGCTTGATAAAATAAGAAGCGTTATTGATCCCATTGCGACCGTGTTCTACGACGCCATGCCAGCTACTTTCAGAGGCCTCAACTCGGACGTGTCCACCGCAAGCACCGATCCAGATATCGCGACTGATACTGGAATTAAAAAGCCAAGAGAAATATTAGTGCCCCAGCCACGGCTAATAGCGCAGAGAAAAATGTATCGAAAAGTATCTCGACAACGACCAAAGAAATACGCGGAATTGAAACTAGATTTAGACAGACTGAAGCAAAACAAAGATCTACACGACTATATCAAAACTAAAAAGTATAAATATAACTATCCTCAAACCTTTTACTACCCCAGAGTCAAGTATTTCATTAATCCTCATTATGTGAGACCCAATAACAGTAGGTTAATGCCGTATAGGAAATCGTCAAGCAAAGAAAACTATAATAGTTCTGACAGTTTAAATACTTTAGAAAGCGTTACATTTGATTGGAAACCTGTTATGGTCCATCCTATTTTAGACTTTTATAATGAGACGTTACATAGCAATGACTTTAATAGTATTAGACGTAAACGAACCAAAAGGAGCCTGGATATAGTTTCAAAAAGTAATATTCCAACGACAGAATGGCCTGTTAGTGGTAGAGGCTATGATTTATACGATATGCTACTCAATCCTTTTTATTCTTTCGTGAAACAAGCTAATAAATACACGAAAGGCTATATAAAACAGTCATTGAAATCCAAAAGTCCTCCAAAATACTATACCTTTGCCTACAGTCTGCTAATGCACTGCCTTGAAGCTATCGATGGGCTTTTCGAAGTACACAGAGATGTAGAAAATTATCTATTCGAAGACGAACACAAAAAACGCAAAACGAAACGGAAAAAAACCAAGAAGTCCAAAAGGAAAACTGATAAACCGACTGAAACCGACGGGAATTTCACAGTAACACCACGTATAACCGTTCAAAGTGTAAAAGTTAAAAATTAATTGTGTATTATTACCGCATTTAACATTAATTTATTATTGTAACGTTAAATATCCTCGTCGATTATTATTTGGTGTTGGTCTTAATTATATTATTTTATATAAAGAATGTAAAGTGGAAATAAAATAGGGATTTTATCTTGTAAATATCAATAAGAATTATGAATTAAATTATTTAATAGTTTAAATCAAGCATGCTTAAGCTCGATATCTTTTGTTTTTATTCTTTTATTCATTTTAAAAAGTATCTTTTAATGTTTTTCTTTTATCGTAATTGAAAATTATTCTCAAATACATGAGGAAATATTCGTTATTTAGACGCGAAAGATAATTATATCTAAATCTGCTCCAGAATTTCGTGTTTATGAAATTCGTCAGTATTTTGAAGCAATCAAACTTCCCGTGTTCGGTAAACAAAAGTTATCGACGCGTGCCTGATTACTATGTAGCGTTGGCAAAATGTACCATATTTGAATTGATATTTGCATCTCGTGTAAGTTTTAAACTGATTATTGTGTTATCCAGGGTACCGGAGACGTCCAATGTTTTATGGAACCTCGCGCGCTACTTCAGATTCCTATTTGGCCTCCCAGAAAGCCCGCAGTTAAGCTCTCCGTCCATGTCTATGCCCATGTACGTAATGCCTCAAATGGCAGACCAGATGCAAATGTACGCGGCCCCAACCATGGCCGCCCCGACGGCACACTAACAAAATTGGACATCTGGAGACATTAATGGATCAAGTGACGTCATTTAGTTTCAATTGGCTAAATGTCAGATTGCCACGTGAACTTGATCCGTGTCTGGTGATTTTGGTGCGTCGACCACGTGGTAATCTGACATTTAGCGTTTTTGTAAAGCAGTCGCAGTGATTTGCATTTCTGGACTGATGGCAAAATTACTTGTTCTTGTTACTTCGATTCGATTACTGTGATGTTCGGTCTGGACATTCAAATCGCTGCATTCTGCTCGGTTTAGTTCGTTAAAGACTGAATCTAGTTCCCCTAGCTTGGTAGTTTCAATCTGTGGTATTATAAGCGCGAGCCCGTCGACTTTATTTATACAATTACGATTAGTACGATAAATAATTTATTTTTTAAGTTAAGCGTTGTTGTAATAAGTATTATTTATTCAGCACGATGAAATAAAAGTGTATTAAGTAGTTATTTTTTGTTTTATTTATTCAATGGCTGTAATTTATCATCATCAACCCAGTGAAGGCCAGTCACATTTCAGATACGAGAAGGGTTAAGATCACAGTGTAATTTCGAGAAATTCACTGAAAACTCATAGTCACACTGATTTTGTCACGATGATTTATTTGTGTTGACCAAAAACAGAAATTCATTTCAATTTAATTACTCCTTATATTTCATTCATTTAATTCATAGGTACCTAAAAATACGTAAGTATCAAACAAAATTTAATTAATATAATGTTTTAATGAACAAGATATTTTAGTTCTATGTAAATTATTTCAAAAATTCAAAATTTGAATATTTTGAGAATTTTATAAATTTATTTTATAAAAATAAATACTGCTTTAAGAATTTTGTAGTCTTAATTTAATTCTGACAATATTTATCTTTTAACAGTATTATAATATTGTCAGATTAAGCTAAAGTTTAGTTTAGCGTTGTAAATCAAGGCCTAAGGCCGATTTATAAATAATCCATCACTTATGTAGGTACTACCTAATATAATGTAGGTGTAGGCCGATTTATAAATAATTCATCATTTATATACTACCTAATATGTAAAGAAACCTGGGCTTAAATTGAATAAAGGCCCTTAGTATATAAGTTATTTATCTCAATTCTACACTATCTTCTTCCTCTTCATTTACTTCCTTTCACTCTTACTCTCTCTGTTTTCATATTTCGCTGGGGGGTATACAGAAAGACGACAAAGGATTGCAATGGGCATTGAAGCCATAACGGTTTGGGCTTATCGTCTCATAGTTCGTGGAACCCATCTCCATCATCAGCTTGTTCAGCTTCTTCCTCCAACTCTTCCAGCCTTGGGTTTTAAAGGAGTCCGTGAATACCTCGTATGTCACGTTCTTGAGCTGGTAAAGAAGAAAATGGATAAAAAATCTTTATACTGCGAGTTGTCGAGTTAGTAGGTTCGTTTGTATCTTGTCATGTAGTAGTGTGGTGCAGTGGTTAGCATGAGGGTCTTCCATGTGAAGGTGACCGGGTTCGATTCCCCGCGAAGCAAAAGTTTAAATGACGAATTTCTGTTCCCAGTATGGAGCATAAATATTGTACATGGCATCAATTTATGAAACTGAACTAGATAGATATTATATTGTAATAATAAAACAATAATTTTAATTTTACATGACTAATACAAAAACAATAAAGACCATTCAGTAGATTAATATTATAATTTATAAACATTAAGTCCAAATAAATTAAAGTTTCAATAAAATTAACCTTTAATAAAATGTACAGCGCAATATAATTATTTTTCCTCCCTGTTATGATATTTCTGTTTACTAAAATTAAATTCTACTTTTATTACAATTACAAAATTATGTTTTATTATTCCCATTCCTTTTACGCCTCGGGCTCCAAATTCTTTATTTGTATCGAATATTTATTATGAAAGAAAAGAAAATTCATTTTTTGAGCATATTTACTGATGTTTTATAACATTTTTGAAATGATTTTTGCTAAAAATTAAATACCTTTTGTATTAATAAGGAATTTAGGTACACTGTTTTTAACTAGCTTCGTAATATCTTTGTTTGTTGAATTTTTCATTTTCTTTTCTTTTGAATTTCATCAATTTTACGATACCTACTTACCCTCTCATTAGGCTAAATATTTTTGTCAAACATTGCTCAAATTAGGCTTATTTATC